>JAHLKC010000199.1:0-50078 GCA_025449115.1 Chytridium lagenaria
ACTTTTGTTAAAAATGAAGTCGAAGATAAGAGTTGAGTTAATCTTATACAGCCTGATCCGTTAAATCACACCACACCATGGTCCTATCCCCGTCGCTGTAGACATAACCAGCTTTCGGGCTGTCCGTAATCTTATCGTGTAGAAATTATAGTCTGGACACTATGTTTAACCTTGAACTGTGACATGGAGGATGCCAAGGATGATCCGTCCTCCGGGATTTGCATGCTCCGGTCGTATGTAGAAAGATTACCGCGCGGCCGGCTTAGTGGCCATCAACTCATCTCGAGAGTGCCAATGGAGCATTGCCTGAGGTGAAGGACGTCGAATCTATCGATATCAACCAACGATTGAAAGCCAGATTATTTGTACCGTCATATTACTCTGTCTGTCAACCAAGTTGCGGTAATCGGTGCTATAGAAATGAGCTGTACTTCGAGGCCAAACCTTTACGGTCGAATTCGGAGCTCATTTCTATCCACCTCACTCGGATGTCTCGCTACAGTGTTGCTTGTTCTCGCACCTGGTGTGCAGGGATACTTACGCAGCGTCAACATTACTGTTACGGTTCAAAAGCATTTACAGCAATGGTGAGAGATCAGCAATTCACTAAAACCTAACTTCTACCGTTATTTCAGGTCAAGCCTCTACCCATCTGTCGCAGCTCTTCGCGACGTCAACGCCAATATCAATTATGTCTCAGGAGTAAATAGCGCAGACGGAAGACGCGCACTTTTATCAAATCCGCCATCCATATGGTTTTCAGGCTCAGACGCAAGCCTTCCTACAGCAGATCATCGCCTCAAACAATACTCTCCGGCTTCTCCCCATTCTCGCCAGCGCCATCGTTTTCGTTTATAATCTTCCAGGTCTTGATAGCGCCACCGATTAACTTTATCCCGCGAAACCGTTATGGGAATATTCAACGGCACCGTCGACACTTGGGATCATCCGCTGATGCTGAGAGATAACAGAGACGAATATATTCTAAAGGTGTTGGAGAGGAAGAGGATTACGCTGGTTGTTAGGGAGGATTTAAGTGGATCGACGGAAACGATGAATAACGCGTTGCGGAAGTTTGATGGTGGTTGGGAAAGATTTGTGATGGACTCTCATAGCTCAGTGGGATGGCCGAGACGGGATGTGCCGGTATCGGGGGCTGCGAATATGGTTTTGGAGGTCAAAAAACGAAGCTATTCACTCGGATATGTTGAATTGAGGTATTTACGTTGTAGCTTTTTTGTTGGCTTTTTTCTTACTTACTTTTTGTCTTACAGCGTGCGAATGAGTGAGTTTCTTGTTCCATTTTCTTATTATTTGATAACATGTTGTAGCTACGATGCCCATTTGCTTACGTTATTAATCGGGAGGGTCAGGCAAGTTCCAAATGAAGACACCGTGCGCTCAGCATTGAAAAATGCCAATACAACTAATCTGAGCGTTTCAAATTCCTATTTGTCTGTTGTGGACGAAGTGGGGCAATTTTCATATCCGTACTCAGCGCTTACGTATCTCGTCATCAGGTTAGGTAATCCTAAATGGTGTACAGATATATACGAGGTATTACATTTTACCGTTCTTATTACTTCTATCGCATGTCTGGCTGTTGTCTAACTCGCATTATAGCTCGTTCGCTACATCATCTGGTCACTAGAAGACCCCGCGCTGCACAACTTGCCTCCTCATCTCATTTTATCACCCTCGACGAACAATTCCGGCGGTTTTCTCGAACAATTCTGGATCAAATGCGATGCATGCAGCCAGGTGACGATTCCTACCGTAGTATGTCGATCAAGCGATGATGGATATATCAAATGAAGAGACGGACGTGTCCGAGATTATTTTCATAACAGGAGTCGCGGTGTCCTTTGCGGCATTTTTATTGGCGTTTTGTGCGGTGGTTGGGTATGGTACATATATGGTGTCTAAATTTGTATAGGTGTATTGTTGTAAAGGAAAAGCAAAGGGGTTTCGGAGATATGAGGTGCCGTTTACTGACGATGAGCTTCGGAAGGCTGAGCAGGAAGCGCAGCGCAGTAAAATTACATGTGCAACGTATAAGCTTAAAGCACAGTGGAAGGGTATTGAGTTTCGAAAACGAGTCCGATGGTTTATGGTTGCTGTACTTTGGGAGATTGTGGGGTTTGTGTTGGTGAGTTTTCTACTATTTTTCTGTGAAGCCTTACTTTTTACAGGAGATATCTGCGCTTATGACATTGTCGCAGTCCCCGTTCTTTACGAGGATTTTTATCAGTGCCGTTGTAATTGGCATCATCTCCGCTTTCATCGCCTTTGTATGCAGGTGATGAAATATACGTTCAGACCTTATTTAACATCATAAAGATGCTCTGCGCTATCGTTTGAGTATTCCCATTCCCACTTGGAGCTACAAATCACTAGGGTTCGGACTCGTATACTTGGGTATTTTTTAAAAAATCATTTTAGATCCTTATATCAGCTACACGCCGTCTACCTCTCACCCCCATTATCGCCGCATATATTAACCAGGGTGACAGACGGCTTTTAAAACGATACCTACCCTTCTCCTTTGGGCGGAGTTTTCCGAAAAATCACTAGTCTTTATGCGCCGCCTTCCCATGATATTACTAGCTACATGTGTACGTGCTCCAAACTACGTCTTCCACTTCTAACTTTCCAGATTATATACTGGAACCTTGAGATTCATCGTTATTGTCTCACCATTGCACTCTTTCAGAGTCTTACTATGAATCTTTCTCTGAGCTATCTGAATGAGCCGCTCGAAGTCATGAAAAAGTTTATTTGGCTCACGGATCTGCCTGACGTGAACAAAAACTTTGATATGATGAACGACGTGAAATTGGAGCAGGCTGAATCTCCAAATTTTGGTGAAGAAAAAGGAAGCAAGATGAAGGTGTTATGTGGGGTACCGAATGTGACCCTTGTAGGATAATAAAATTTCAGTCTCGCGTTTGTGTTTTTCAGCCTGCCTTTTATTTACAACGTAATTTGAGATTAAGAAGCGATTTGGGTGTGAGGGGACTGCAGAGTAAAGTGATTGGTGTAGCTGTTTCGCATAAGGTGTTAGGTGGAAATGGTAAATCTCCATATGCAACAGGATGAATAAGATAATGTTTATTTTAGATGTGGATGTAAACTTCGTCTACAAAAGATTGCTATTAGCAAGAGGAAGCTAAAATATCAAAGTTACTTTGGGGAAAGGTGTTGCTATGTGAGGAAATATATGGCCGAATGTAAACTTGACAAGCCAATGAAGAACGAGTCAAAAGCCCACTTTGAATCCAGAAAGCCTAAAGGCTGCAGACGAATCACGGATACCAAATCGTTCCTCAGATTTAGTAGTGTCACGTAACCGGGGTTAAGCTAACGGTGCTAATGCAGCACAACCTTAAGCCATTGACCTATCCATCAACATTTTCACCATTTCATCCTTCCCCGTCCTCTTCGCTTTCTCCACAACACCCTCCGAAATCTCCATCCCTGCTTCGACAAGTACTTTCAAAATCTCCACACACCCATCAGCTGCAGCAATAGCCATCGCATCCCACTCAATAGCTCTCTTCCGCGGTCGTCGCATCACTCCCATGACTATCAACTCTTTCACCATCTCCACACTATGCATCTCAACCGCTCGGTCCAGTGTCTCCCACTCCGGGACAACATTAGCAGGTTTGCAGGTTTTAAAAAGTAGCAGAACGTCAACATGATGGTGCTTTACGGCCACATGGATACATGTAGGTGTTACACGTCCACCGGCATCAAGCATATTCTTGACAATGTGAGAAGATCCTGCTATGGCGGCGCGTTCGAGTGCAATAGAAGAGGGCTCAACCCCATGCTTCAAAAGTATACTGCACGTTTCTGCATCCTTATTGGTGATAGAGTGAAGAAGACAATCGAGTCCTGCTTCTGAAGCCCAAACGGATGTGATGGCGCCAGCTTCGACAAGAATGCGGGTTTGCTCTGGAAGGTGAAATTGGATGGAGTGGCGGAGTGCTTTGCCAAGAGCATCAGAAGGGAAAGATGTGAGGGAGAGAATAAAGCGGAGGATGGAAGGGTTGGGAGAGCGTGCTGCTGTAAGAAGAAGAGAGGCTCCGTGATGTGAAGGATTTAAATGTCCTTTGACTATCAAAAGTGAGGCCAGACGAAAGCGAGTTTCTAAGGAAAGTGGAGGTGGTTGGGAGGCCCGCGACTGCTCTACGCATCGCCGACCTCCACGACGACGAACGTTATTGTTGGAATCGGGAAGACTGTTAGAACTAAATAAAATCCAAAAGACCGGGCAATCAAGTGCGTCATGTGAACTACAGTGATCGGGTGGCACTTTTCCAAAATCACTGTGAAGGTGATTTGGTCTAGCGCTCAAAGGGCGATGATGAAGAAGACAAGAGAGGATCTCGAAAGAATCAGGAAGAAAACCGAACCGTTTGATATTAAGAAGTGCCTTGTCGGGTCCATGCATCCTCATGATCAGGTCAGCTTTGCACGATGGTGAGTTCCAGGAAACTGTCCTGGAAAGGCGATTGACGCTGGACAAGTTGGCGAATCCTCTCAAAGATGAGGAGGCGAGTAAGAGAATCTGAAACCAGATCTCGGCAGGTACAGGGAGTCTGCTCTCTTCATACGTGCTTGTTGTCAAGTGATCATCCAAGAAAGACTTGCTGTGCGTCTCTAATCTCCCGCACAAAGACGGCCTAACTTGACGAAAATGCCTCCTTGGAATCCTGTTATGTTTATCACCACTATCTTGCAGCTTGTAATGAAATGCTATTCTATCAGACTTGCCTTGGCTGCCAGATACAGCCTTCTTGAGGGGTGACGAGCTGTTGCCATGTGTATTCCTGTCATCGTTGTCGCTGTTGCTGGTACTTTCCATGCTCATCTGGTGTCCTTTTCTTAAAGCCATGCTTTCGACGATGTTTCCCGACGAATGTGTCGTGACGGGGGTAGTGAAGGCAATGACGGCCGTCGTTGCTGACTCTCGTGCGGTGTGCAAAAATGAATATGAAAAAGGTGTCACACTGGTCTAGAACAAAACATTATCAGCAGGGACCAATTAGGACAACTTTGTATTTTCACGTTTTCTTTTTGTGGTAAACCATGCACACACCGATGCGCCAAACCTGCTTCCTGGCATCATCGCTGCGGCGGATGCTCTCTGCAACGGGCATCACACCCGCAAGAATGTATATTCATCTGCCGCAGAGATCACCAATGCTCCGTCCTGCGACTTCTTCCTTTTTCGCCCGGTCGACTCCCAGTAATACAAAAAGACTTGACACCTTCCGAGGATTCACATCGACGGCGGATGGAAGCCATGACGGACCAAAAGCGGAACCTAAGACCAAGAGATCTACTCGCTTATACGCTGCTGGATTTCTTGTAGTGCCGGCGTTTCCTACTATCTCTACGACCCTCAATCTTTCCGATGGCATTACGTTGCGATCTCGCGAAGTGCTCGGACGACGCTTGTATGTGCGGTGATGGCGTTGGATTACAAGTTGACGTTAAGTCGAAACTATCCATCACAACAAGCGTATCAGGATGCGAAATCCGCCTGTCATGAGAGATGTGCAAAATGGATGCTTTGGGTCTGCAACCTGAACGGTGGAATTTACATCAAGCTGGTGCGTTTATCATGAGTGCATGGTTGTTTATTTGCGGTAAAACTAAAAAACTGTTTTTACTAACGTAATATATAGGGTCAACATATTGCTGCCCTTCAATATCTTCTCCCTGTCGAGTACACTGAAACCATGAAGGTGCTCCAAGATCGCTGCCCTCCCTCCACCCTCGCCGCACTCGAAGCTCTTTTCCTCCAAGATACCAATTCAACTCTTTCCGACCACTTTTCCGATCTCGATCCCACCCCTCTCGGTGTCGCGTCCCTTGCGCAAGTCCACAAGGCAACCCTGAAATCCACTGGCGAGGTGGTTGCGGTCAAGATTCAACATCCACATCTCGACGAACACGCACCTATTGATATCAAGATCTGTGGATGGTTTGCTAGTAGAGTGCGGAAAGTCTTTCCGGAATTCGAGTTTGATTGGTTGGCGGATGAGCTGAGAGAGAGCTTGCCTATGGAACTTAATTTCGTGAAAGAAGCGGAGAACGCGAGAGAAGTGGCTAGGAACTTTGCTGGGGATACTGTCGTCAAGATTCCAGAGGTTTTATGGGCCAAGAGAAGGATTCTGGTTATGGAATGTAAGTTCTGGTCTGTAGTTAGTGTCATGTATTTACCTTTCTGCATTTCAGACATCAACGGCGGAAAGGTGGATAATCTGGAATACATGAAGAATAACGGAATTAATGTGCATGACCTTTCACATGAGCTCTCCAAAGCCTTTTTCAAAATGATCTTTTTTGACGGGTAGGATATATAACCCCTTTTTTTCCTTGTTTGCCAATGCTCACCTTCTTCTCAGTTTTGTCCATTGCGATCCTCACCCCGGAAACGTCTTCGTGAGACCAAAGAAAAGAAGCTCTTTCTACATACCTATCATTTCCGACCTCTTTTTCAGCCGTAGTCATAACTTTGAAATTGTCCTTCGTAAGTATTCGCTCTTATTCAATGCCCATTATTTTTCACCATTGACTGTTTCATCTGTTTGTTCGCTTACACGCATAATTTTCAGTTGATCACGGACTCTACCGCCGTCTCACCGATTCCCTCCGCCTTGACTACGCACACCTTTGGGACTCACTTATCCGTGGGAACGAAGAAGACATTCTCAAATACTCTCACCGCATCTTCACCCGTCCCACCACCGCCATCCCAGCAAAAGACGGAATCGATCACCACCGTCTCTTCGCATCCATGCTTACCGGCCGTTCCTGGGCTCTGATTTCCTCCTCTAACGGTACAGGCACCGCCTCCGCCCTCGCCACAGCCCGCACATCAAGTGAACTCGACGAAGTCCACACCAAAGTCCAAAGCGGGCGATTCTTTATTGCCATTGCAGAAGTCCTCGCGAAACTCCCTCGAGAGGTTTTGTTGCTTCTCAAGACCAATGATTTGTTAAGAGCCGTTGATGATGATCTGGGAGTCACAAAGGGGTCTGGAGAATCGATTATGACGGGGATGATGAGGAGGGTTGCGTTGATGGGATGGTATTGTGCTGTTGTGATTAGGGATCGGACTTTGGAGGAGCTTGCTGCTAGATCGACGTTTGTGATGCCGTCATGGACGAGAGGGGAGTTTTGGAATGCTTGGAGCTTGTATTTGAATGTTGTGGCGAGAATTGCTGTGTTGGATGCATGGGTATACGCGAGACAGCTTGTTGAGTAGATGTGTTTGCGTATAGGGTTGGTTTTGACCCATAATTATCTTGCAGCTTATCAATTAACACGGATAGATATTCGAACATCTTATATATATGTTAATAAACTCATTTAATGCAGAAGTCTTTGCTGTGTCATTTTGATTTATCATCCCTCTCTAAGTGCTTTTTAAAAGTTCGCAACAAACATGAAAATCAAAAGCGATTTATTTGAGAAAAGATATTTTAAAGGAGCAAAGATGAATGAAACGGCCGTTCAGCCAAATAATACTTACAGGTACATACAGCAACGAAAAGAAAGAGAAGGAACAAGATATAGAATATGTATATGGGATTAGGGCTTTTCCGTTTACGTGACGTATCACGTATGAGCCCGCCCGAGAAACGACGACTTGGATTTCACGACTGTCGTAGCATACATGTACACGTTCTCAACCTCATCCTTGTTATTGATACACAATTCAAGATCGCTAATAAAAGAGAGCCGGCTTAGGGATGACAATAGAAAACAAGAACAGTGTGGTGCTGAAAATAAAATTGGTAGAAGATCTCACCGAATACACGCATCATCAAGCCTATAGCACCATCCGTGAACGCTAAGGTATTGACCACGACTCCAGGCGTTTTGGACAACAGTGGTGTTGCAGATGTTGTGGACGGATTTAGCAACGTTGAGTTCGATGAGCATATGGGCGCGTTCGGATTTATCTTCGATCTGGTCCAGAACGTGTTTGTTGGAGCTGTAGACGTCTTTGATATTGCGAAGCCTATGCGAATGCTCATTAATCATGTAGACAATGAAGAAAGACTCACCAGTTATCAATCAGGCCGTACTGTTTATCTGACATTGCGGCGAGACAGCCACCGCACTGGTAATGCCCACACACAATGACGTGCTTGACTCTAAGCACATCAACTGCATACTGTAGAACCGACAACATGCTCAAATCTGTATGGCAAACCACATTCGCAATGTTGCGATGAACAAAGAGATCTCCAGGACCAACTCCAATGATACTTTCAGCGGCACACGAGAGTCCGAGCATCCTTTTCAAGTGTCAGTTTCTTATAATTGAGGCGCATTTCTAAACTTACCAATCCAGAGAATCTCGGGAGTTTGCTCGGACGCTAGCCTTGCTAGTAGGGCAGGATTGTCTCGACGGAGTTTCGCTGACCAGATACGGTTGTTTTCGAGAAGCTCCGAGAGGGTGTCTCCATGCGCTGGAGGTTCAACCGAGACAAGGCCGCCGACTGTACTGTTGACACTTGGAACCAGCCTGTATCCGTTGGTCGATGGTGTTGCATTAAAATCGCTGCCCCGGCCATTTCTCGACGTGTGATGGGTATCGTTGGATGAGGAGGATGCCATAGCTAGTGACAGTGTGGTCGTCAATTATGACGGTTGAACGGCGTTTTTGTTTGACTTGCAGATCAGATGGAAGAAGAAACCCCGTTGACCCTCGCCCCAGTATTTATTGTCAAGATAAGGGCCATTCTTTGATGTGATTGGTCAGAAAGTCGGAGTTACCAGGGTGGATTTGGCTTACCCGTTTCTACCTGAGGACTTTGAGATGGGGTAAAAGGGAAAAGGCGCTGGACGGCCTAAAAATGGTTGTTCCGGAGTGAAGTCGGACAGGATTCAGTAAGTTAAACCTTGTTGATCGACATCACCGCATATCGATGACGCTGCCTGCCCGTCCTTGAGCTCTGCGCTTGTTCATTCTTTAAGCGCGCGTCGAACGAAATGTTACTATAAACAACGTCGCATCGTTGATGAATACTGCATTTTTCAGTTCTCCCCATGACTGCAGTCAACAGACGCAGATCAAGCCGATAAATAAGAGATGAACCGCGAGAAGCCTACTGCAAACGAGGCTTACACTAATTTTGTCGACAGAAAAGACTAACTGGCTCTCTCAGACAATTAGAGCAGACGTTGAATCTCCAATTAGTTTATAATTCTGGCTTTAATAGCGCCACCATAAATCCTACTACTATATCCGTGTATTACTATCTCTACTTAGCTATCCTATTGCTTTCACTTGTTCAATTTCAAATCAAATAGCGTAGACTATATTGGCAGCTGCAGTGTAAAGGCCAAACGATACTGGTTGAGTCTGATCACAGACAAATATCATTGTAATAAAGGCGACCAACGTGCTCGATATGTTAATCACCACACTGATAAGAGTATGGTTACTTATACATACCTGAACTTGAACTTAGCCGAATAGATGAAGAGGTTTGTGAGTTATTCTATAAGGACTAACGGTAAGCTAAAAATATGGAACAGCTCTGCGGAAGTGTACTGGTGGTCCGAAGTGCGGGCTGTAATTGTGATATTTACTTTGGTGACAGATAATTCACCCTGCAAATTGCGGCATGCGCCATATGCTGAAATGCATGTCGCAAAGCCAAATCTTGTAAACGGATGCCACATTCTTATAGTTGCCAAAACTCCTTAATAAGTTCTTTGTCCGAGCATCAATAAATGTCGATGAATACGTGTTCTTCAAGTTCAGATGGGTATCTCACATTCAGCCATCTACTCCCCGGACTACTATGTCCCACAACCTGTATCTGCGAATCTCATGCTGTTGAAAAATAAGACTATGTCAGGATTATTAACGCGTCTCTAATCTACAAATATGACCCATGTATGAGCTCTTTATAAGTGAAAATACGCTGTTAATTTTGTTGTATATCTCGATTTCACTGAGCCTCATGATGTGTAAATTACTTACCGCAAGATCCTTTGCTACCCTAAGTAAATCCCTCCTCCAGCTATTTCAACGCCCTTTGCGAACTCGCGCGACAATCTTGCAGCTGGTAAATCCACGATATACCCTGTCCCATCGTGCAAGGCACAACTCAACATCGATCCCTAAGATCATATCTCTACTTCATCGACAATTATGCACCTGTCAGCCAGCTTCCTTGTCCTAGCATCGGCCATCGCCCTCGCGCGAGCTCAATTGATCCCAAACGAATACATTGTCGTCTACAAGAGCGAAGTAACAGAGCTCACCACATCCACCCACGAGACATGGCTCAAAACATATGCGACAAACATCAACGGAAGTCGTGTCGATGGCGACAGTTTCAGGGGATACCCTGAGCTTCCTCCGTTCCGGAACTTTCGGTATATCCAAAAGTACAATACTACAGGTATACGCGGGTACGCGGCTGCCATACGTCCGCTATGGCTGAAGAAATCAGTGTGAGTTGATCTATAATGGTTTTGATCCAAGCTTATCATTGATTTTTTTAGCAATTGCCGGAAGTCTCTTTTATTGAACAAAATAAAGTGTTCAGGGCAAGGAGTGTGCAGCCTACGGGAGCGCCGTGGGGTTTGAGAAGAATTTCAACGGCTAATTTGCCGTTGCCAACCGCTTACGATTACCCAACGTCTGCCGGAGGTAAAACAGGCACCTATTGTTTAATATAGCGTTTAACTTTTTTTGTCCTATACAGCCGGTGTCAATGTTTATGTGCTCGATACGTGAGTGGATTAAATAATACTTTTTAATATTTTTCATTGTACTTTACTAAACCAACTACGTACTAAAAATATAGGGGAATTCGAGCGACGCATACCGAATTCGAGGGCCGCGCTAGTTACGGAAGAACCTTTATCAGTGGAGAGACAGATGTTGACGGTAACGGACACGGAACTCACGTGGCCGGAACAAGTTGAGCATCTTTTTTCTAACTCTGTTACCCGTTCGTGATGTTTTTTTAGGTAGTTAATATAATCTATTTCGGCTAAAACAGTTGCGGGCGTGACTTACGGCGTCGCCAAGAAAGCAAACATCGTTGGAGTAAAAGTTCTTAGCGCTTCAGGCTCCGGCTCCACATCCGGCATCGTCAGTGCTCTCGGATGGGTGAGGGACACAGCTATCGCGTCAAGAAAACCCTGTGTGATCAACATGTCTCTCGGAGGTGGCGCTTCGAGTGCCTTGGACCTTGCTGTCAACGATGTCAGTACTAGTGCTAAATGTCTTGTTGTAGTTGCTGCTGGAAACGATGCCCAGGATGCTTGCAATGATTCCCCTGGACGTGCACTTTGGGCATACACTATTGGGCTACCCAAATCAACGACGCTATTGCAACATTCTCCAATTGGGGAACTTGCGTCAACATCAACGCACCCGGCGTAGGCACCTTATCAAGGTAAGATTTTTTATTGTCTACGAGTCTCTTCCCCGTGTCCTTTTTCTTTTTATCGCACTCCCGTTCATACTAACTTTCTCATAGTTGGCACACAAGCGACTCGGCGACGGAAACCATCAGTGGTACATCCATGGCGTGCCCGCACGTCGCAGGTGCCGCGGCCGTCGCTTACTCGTTCCATAACTTCCCCGGTCCCGGTGAAGCCATGAACTATATCACTAGTCTCACAGTCAGTGGTGTCATCACAGGACTCACTGGATCAAAGGCTCAAACCCCTAATCGGTTGCTCCAGCTTCCAGCCGAATTCCCCACTCCTTCTCCTTCACCTGTACCTGTAGCTCCATCACCCTCTCCTTCACCTTCCTCCACTATTCAGTACCCTTGCCCTGGTTTCCCTCAGCCAACTTCTTCCCCGAGCCCTTCCCCGTCTCCTGTTGTACCTCCACCTGCCAGTACTTGCCGGTGTGTGTAAGATATATATCGTGCCTTCTTTTTGAGTCTTTGTAAGCTTCCCTTCTTCGGTTTTTAAAGGCGGTCGCCACTCATTTGAGCTCACCGAGTTTTGACTGTATTATATTAAATAATTATGTTATGCAAGCAAATTGGATTGAATGTAGCATCAATTAAAGCTGGAAAGATGCTGAACGGTAGCTTTCCATTACCGTTGAGAATCTCCCCATTATTCGTCTTTGCTGCTTTTATGATGGATCAGTGGCACTGTTTGTCGATAGTGCGAGTGCATGTAATGTTTTTTGATAAGCGTAACTCTAGACCAAGAACTTCAATTACAAACTATGTGATGTGAGTAATTGGAAGTTTAACACAGTTGGTCAGTTAAATTACATATTAGAAGTATTCATCGTAAATCTTATCGCGAATCGTTTACCTTTCGCATAAAGCCTGCAGCGATCGATGCTTTTGAGCTCGATACTGAGCAATGCACAGAGTCAAATGCAGATAAATACAGTGTAAAGATCCAAAGGTACCCGTCTAACTGAGACCGCGGATGTTGTAAGCAATCAAGCTTAGTCCAGGTCAAAATGATCGCATGCACAGGAATAAGCTGTGACTTCGATTCAGTCCATTAATCACACAGATGATTTTTTTCGGAGTACTGATGGAGAGGATGCAAAGGAGGAGGGAGAGCGGTGCATAAAGTTACGGATCGCCTATGTCACATACGATTTAATATGCATTGGGGAAATCCTTTATTATTATGTAGAATATATGGTTTGACATATCAATTAGAGTTCCTCCAATTACGCTCCAACCGCACGCGACGTACGCACGTAAATCCCGTAAAATCCATACATGAAATCTAAGCTTTACTACAAAACCCTTTAATCTTAATTCCTTCCTCCCAAACATGAGCCAGCGGATCATAGCAAGTATCATCTACTTGACGTCGGCCTTCACCCTCGTGTGGGCCCAGCTCATTCCAAACGAATATATCGTCGTCTACAAAAGCGATGTCACGAGTCTCACCACATCCACTCACGAAACCTGGCTTAGAACATATGCGACAAACGTGAACGGAAGCAGTATCAACAGCGAAAACTTCAGGGGATACCCGGCCCTTCCACCGTTCCGAAGTTTCCGGTATATTCAAAGGTATAATAGTTCCATCCGCGGATACGCTGCTGCAGTGACGTCGGCTATGGCTGAAAAAATAAGTGTAAGGTTGATCGTTTTGAATATGGGCTTATGAGATATTTAGCAATTGCCCGAAGTTGCTTTCGTTGAGCAAAATAAAGTGTTCAGGACTCTGGCATCGCAAGTCACTGGCGCGCCGTGGGGGTTGAGAAGGCTTTCAACGGCCAATTTGCCGTTGCCGAGTGTCTACGATTACCCAACTCAGCTGGAGGTAAAAGGATTTTCTGACCTTAAACCTTTTTTTCTTTCTTCTTACACCTTATTTTTCTTCTTAAGCCGGTGTTAATGTTTACGTGCTCGATACGTAAGTGAATATAGTTCCTTCCGTAGGTCCACTTTACTGATTGATCTATGCAGGGGAGTACGGGCGACACATAGTGAATTCCAGGGCAGGGCTAGTTACGGAAGAAACTTTATCAGTGGAGAGACAGATGTTGACGGTAACGGACACGGAACGCACGTAGCGGGAACAAGTTGAGTACTTCTTGATGTACTTGATCACCATTCGACCATATCTCTTGGTTCATTAACAATACCTTACCGTAACTTTTCATCTCTACAAAAGTTGCTGGCATGACGTACGGTGTCGCCAAGAAAGCAAACATCATTTCATTGAAAGTTCTCACTTCAGGCTCCGGATCCTTGTCTGGAATCATCAGTGCCCTTGCGTGGGTTCGAGACAATGCTATAGCGGCAAGGAGGCCCTGTGTGATTAACATGTCGCTTGGAGGTGGGGCTTCAAGCGCCTTGGACATTGCGGTCAACGACGTCAGTGCGACCGCCAAATGTCTCGTTGTAGCTGCAGCTGGGAATGAAAACAGGATGCTTGCAATTCATCACCCGGACGTGCGGCTAGCGCGTTTACGGTTGGGCTACTCAAAGCAATGACGCGTTTGCTTCTTTCTCGAATTGGGGAGTTGTGTTAATATTAACGCACCCGGGGTTAACATTTTGTCAAGGTAAGCACTTTTCTCGTTTATTGATTTCTCATCATGGTTAACGTCGTCTTTTCCCTACTTCAAGTTGGTTCTTAGCAACACGGCGACAAGCACCATCAGCGGTACCTCCATGGCCTGCCCGCACGTTGCAGGTGTCGCAGCCGTTGCATACTCATTCCGTACATTTACTGGACCCGCGGAAGTCATGACCTACATAAGTAGCTTTACAGTCAGTGGTACTATAACAGGCCTCACAGGGTCAAAGTCGTCAACACCTAACCGGTTGCTTCAACTTCCTGGAGAATTCCCTTTGCCGTCACCTTCACCTGTACCTATAGCACCCTCCCCGTCTCCTTCTCCTTCTCCTTCTCCTAGCCCTTCTCCTAGCCCTTCCCCAAGACCTTCTATCGATTTCTCTTGTCCTGGGTTCCCCCCTCCATCGCCTTCCCGAGTCCTTCTCCTTCTCCCTCCCCTGTCGTACCACCACCTGCCAGCACTTGCCGGTGTGTGTGAAGTATTGATTCATCAAGTCGACTCTATATCTTCCCAGCGCACTATAATTTGCCTGCATTGTAAATAAAAAAGGTCAAAGATAGTGCGTAAAGTTGTGCGTCGCGCGGAGTATTGGTTAGAGTGAAAGAATAAAAATATTTCTTCTGTGCGTTTCCTTATAAAACTGATTTGAGGTGAGCTCACAGTTAACACTTAAATTTGTAAAAGTTGGAGTATCTTAGAGAAAATTACCGACATATGAACTCCGCAACAATTGCCAAAAACTATTTAGTGGGTATATTATATAGAAGATGTCAGAAGAAAATTAAAAATAGAAAGGTGGTGTTGGGGATAGTCAATAGTAAATCAAAGATTTTAGAAACAAACAAATAATGAAGTAAAAGGTATCGCCGTATCAAAAGAAAATAGCATACAAAAACAAACAACAAACACGCAGGCTTTTTACTTTGAATTCTTAATCCACAGTTTTTGCCGTCCCCAAAACCGCCGCGCCAAGCCCCGAGTACACCTGCCACCCCTCTCCCCATCCCTTATCCCCCAATCCAAACACATCATACGCGCAAAACACAAAGTCCGCTCCCAGTTTCACCATCCCCATCCTCTGCATCCCAAGTTTCTCATCCACCTTCCGCACCTCCTCCATCTTCCCTTCCTTCCTCAACTTTTCGGCTTTCGCACGCAAAACCACAATATCTTGAGCAATCTCATGCATATCGATAATGATGCTTAAAAACCAGAGACGGTCGGAGAGTGGCGCACATGACTTTGACCACGAAGGGGCGAGGACACCCATTTTGGATAGACAGATGGCGTCGTCGGATAAATCGTTGACGATGCCGGTTGTAGCGCTAACTAAAGCACCCAACGCCAAAACTTTTGTCGTAAAGCTCTTTGCCGTGAGATCCTTGTACTGCTTATCGCTTATAAAGGTTTTCAACGATTCGACGGGTTCCAGAAAATGCGCGAGTCGGATGATTTTTCGCGCCATGCTTAAATGAGATACAAGTTTTTCAATACGCTCAACTACCGGGGCTTTACCCTTTGCAGGGATTTGGAGGAGAGGGTGGAGGGTGAAGGAGCGGGACTTGGAGAAAGTGTTGATATGGGTAATGAGGTTTAAGTGGATAAGGGCTTTTGCAGCGTATTGGACGACTTTGAGTAGTTTGTCACGGCCGTCGTTGAGGAGGAAGAGTTTGCGGATAATGGTGATGTGGAGATAACTGGGAATGGGGAGGAGGCGGAGGATTTGGAGGAGGAGGTGTGTTGGGGGTTTAGGAGTTGGGTTTGCCGACGGTTTAGATGTGACGGTCAAAGAAGAAGGTGGAGGTACTGGCGAAAAGTAGATCTTGGGTGGATCTGCAGAGAAGGCCTTTTTTGGGTCTGTGACGGAGCTGGTTGTGGACATCTGAGTTGGCGATTTTACTGAAGCAGAGGCTTTTGGGATGCCTGTGACGATCTTGGTGGAGGACATTTCCTTTTGATAGACATGGATCTGCTTAAGGCCGGAGGCGGTTGAGGCGGTGGGAGTTATGCCCATGATTGTTCACGATGTTGCTTGAGGTTGGAGTTGTAGATGTGGTTAGGGAAAGTTGCTCTCTGGAATATGAGCAGCGATATGTGGGTGATAGGGAAAAGAAACGGTGTCCTCGTTCTTTTTTTGGCACGTCAACGCGTATCTTTTCGAAGTTTCCAGAAGCAAAGACAAGGTTTAGATTAGTGTAACATCTTTTCAATAAGGTCCGGCGGTTGAAGCTAAAGTGAGTTGTTTTGTGGTACATCTTTCAATTGGAGGAGAAAAGGCCGCTGCTTTCCTTCTTTGGTTCTGCAGCCTCAAAAACAAGACCAAGAAAGACGGACTCGTTGGAGACGGCGTTGAAAGGAGAACTCAAGTGACCATCTCATTCAAACAGCTCATCCCCCCAAACATCATCAACTTCTTTAAAGATTGTTTACGGTATCGGTTTTCCAAACCTCCAAGATGAGACTACTTACAGCAAAACAACGATCGTCTTCATCCATCACCTCCATACTCTTCCTCACCCTCCTTCCCTTCACCCTTTCCCAAACACCAGACGCCACAACTCTCCTCAACGCCTCAGCAACTCTTCAATCCCAAATCTCCATCCGCGGCGGCTGTCTCTTCCAAGACATCCATCTCGCAGGCAACCCCACAAGAAACCTCGCAGCAATCTGGCTACGATCCCTTTTCCACGATGCCGGCACCTGGAACGCTCAAACCCGCACAGGAGGTGCAGATGGTTCACTAACAACCGAACTTAACCTCCCTGAAAACACTGGACAGGGGAGAGGGATCCCTACAAACTTCCTTCCTGGGAACTTATCTGATGCGGATAAGATTGCTATGGGGGCTGCAGTTGCTTTACGGCATTGCGGAGGGCCTAATGTGCCTTTTCAAAGTGGAAGGCAGGACGCACCGAAATCAACACCGAACGATCTCACCCTCCTTCCTGCTGATCCATTTGCGGATTTAGCAAACGTCACAGCCACCTTTGCACGGATGGGGTTAACGAAAACTGATATGTTGGTTCTTGTTGCGGGAAGTCATTCTCTTGGTGGAGCGCATCGAGGGGTGACGCCAAAAGTGACGTTGGAGACGTTCTTGCCGTTTGATGATACACCTGGGGTGTTTGACAATAATGTATTTAAGAAGATATTGCAGAATCGCTGCGTTTTGAAGATTGATTGTGCGTTTGGAACGGATCCAGAGCTTTTGCCCTTGATTACGTTGTAAGTTCCTTCTTTTTTGCTTCTATTTTCCATCGTTTTTTTCGTAATGCTCATTCTTTTTTTACCCCCATGCTTTCCTTCCGTTTTTGCTTAACCAATTCTTAACTTTCCGTCGTTATAATCCCTCTAACTTCATATATTTTATATCATTTTGTTTTTCTACTTCTCATCATCTCCATCATGTCCATTCATTCTCACTTTCACCACAGATACGCAACCAACCAATCCGCCTTTTTCGAGCAATACGCTACCTCTTTCACAAAAATGATGAGCCTAACATCCTCTCCCCTAAACCCGCCCATCGACCTCAACATCAGTATACACGAAAACTTGTTAGCAGAAGGCGACCTTGAAGCTTTTCGTGTCGGAATGGGGTTACCCCCTCTGGTCACGTCAACCTCAACACGACGAACAACTGCAACCACTACGGCGACTTCGAGTGGAACGGCATTGTGGGGAGGTGGTGGGGTTTTCTGGGGTTATTGGTGTTGTTGATGGGATTATATTAGACTTTTGTTGATATTGGGTTCTATGGTTTATTGTTTATGACGTTTTTAAGCTTTTGACACACACACACACTATTTTAAATACACTCTGCGACAACGTTACGAAAACTCTGTGCCTACTGATAATTAACCTTATGCCGACGCCGTCGCTCCTATCGGACAGTGAGCGGTGAATGTTGTGGAATATTCCACACCGTCTCAGGCGAGTATTGCTGGCTTGCCCGTTCGACACCGAATTTTTCTTTTCTTTCTGCCAAGTTTGGATCCTTAAACTCAGCCTCGATTCCATACCCGCCATCCCATCCCCATTCAAACTTCCATCCCTCGCAGTCAAGTTGTGGTCACTTCGTCTACGCTCATCCATCGAATACCTTTGACGCTGCCATGTGCGTACCGCAACCGCTTCAATGGAAGTTTCGGCGAATGGTCTGGATAGGTATGTCCATATGTCATGGTTTCCGACCTTTAGCTTTTACATGAGTCGACCTGTACCAAAAGAAGCCACCCTCAAATTGCAAATCTAACCACCTCCCTTCATTCCAGTCGCCTCACTCTTCAACCTTTTCGCCCTCGCAACCTCCATCCTCTTCCTTCTCTACTTCCGCACCCGGTCATCAACCTCCTCCCTCGCCATCATCCTCTTCACTCTCGTCGTCATAGCTGAACTCGGAAACAGATTCCTTACCATCCTTCTTGCCTTTTCGTATTGCGCAAAACGGAAGCATTTACCGAAATGTGTTTGTTGGGAGGGATGGGAGGGAACGGTATCCACCGACTTGGGGGTGGGTGGCGACAGGGGTGACTGTTTTGGGTGGACCGCCGGCAGCGTATTTGTGGTTTGAGTGGGGGGATAGGAGGGGACCAAAGAGGGGGTTTATTAGACAGAATCGGTGAGTTGTTTTTTACTTTTCGTTTACTTTCCTGCTGAAACTATATATTGCTTTGGTTTGCGTTTTAGTCAAGTTTGGCTTCAAGTTTGGCTTTACAGCTTTTCTTTTTAACTGCTTTTCACTTAACTACCTTTGGGCTTCGCATCTATATACTTTTGCATGAAATCATACATTTACCACTTTCTCATTTTAATGGTCTTTTAAAATCTATCACTCTTTCTGCTGTCTCCACTCATTTTCTTCGATTCTCGCTCACCTTACTCCCATTCTCAGTATCATCATCCGCACATGCACCGCCATCCTCCGCCTCCTCTTCATCACCGCCTTCTCCGTCTCCCTCAACAAAAACCTCGACCGCACCGACGTCATCCGCATCGCCATCGCCGTCTTTGCCGTCCTCATCTGCTCCTTCCTAGCCGCCGCAGACCTCTTCTCCCTCCTCCTCCTCCTCATCAACATCCGCACAGGCATCCAAATCCCAGATGACGACAACGAAGCCGAAATCACCTTTGAATCCCTCCGAGTCTCCACCCCCGTCCCGGCACTCGTTACCATTGACCACGCTGAAGATTTCGCTTGGACCGTGTTAGGAAAACGCGGGGAAACACCGTCCGAGCAACGAAGACGATCTCAGGTTTCTGTGTCGTCTGCGTCAGGGTCGGAGGGTGGACATCCATCTCCTCGTCCACCTCCGCAAGTGTTTGTGTCGAATTCGGGTGCGTTGCATGGGGGTTGGACGGCTGTTCCTGATCGATCGAGGAGTGCGTCACCGGCGTCGCGACGATCGAATTCATCGAGTCGTGTTGTTGCGCCTGAACGGTCTGTGTCGCCTGCTGGGAGGAGGTTGAATGCGGAGGTTGTGGGAGCTTTGGAGAGGACGGTGAATCCTTTTATGGATGTGGAGATGGGGGGGAGACTTGCACCGCAGGATGCGCATCAGAGAGGGAGGAAGGGGAGTATGAGATGAGTTGGGGTTTGTAAGCGGTTGATTGTATTTATTTTTATGTGGGGTTTTGGTTGTGGATTACTCCTCCCCTGAGATTTTTCTCTTTTAAATTGTTTCTGGAATACCCTATGTTTACGAACCATCTGTAATTTCATTTCTTTTAAACCCCCACCTCCATATCTACCCTCTGTCTTTACAAACACGACATCTCATTCCTGAATTTTAACAACCATTTACCATAAAGCGATTACACCTATATTCATTCGTCGCATATTTTTGAAATCGCCCGAAAGCAAATCTCCAAAAGAAAAATAAAGCTGGGACAAAGAAAAGGAGGGGGTTTTTAACTTCACATACTTCTAACTTTATTAATGCACAGATCTATAAATATTCTAAGTTTTCGAGATACACATGAAAAAAAGCACAGATACATTATCACACTTCAAGCATCCCTCGCCATCCCAACAACGGAAACCACCTAGGTAACAAGACATCTGCGCGCATTTATGTCACCACACCCCCCTCAAAGTTTACCCATCTTCTAATTCCAACACTTATCACGACGACATAAATATGACACCAACCACCGACTCTACCCTCTACTTCAAACCCTCAAATCCCCACACACACACCTAACAAGAAATCTGCATCGGATTCCCCCATTCTCCAACATCTCCACCGTCCCTCCCACAAAATTCAAATTCCCCCTCTGCAACATATGTCGATAAGAGTTAATCCGATACCTCGTCCCCGGATACGCCCCCCCAAGTCGATTCAAATACGCAACCCTCGCATCCAACCACCTCCTCAAATAATCCACCTCCTCAGCACCCTGACCAGGCGTCCACCCCGCATTCCTCGCAATCTCCTCAACAGCCCCATACCCAAGTTGAATCCCCGTATCCATCACCTGTCCAACCCCCAACGCCGTCCTCAATCCAAGTCGTTGAACAATCCCGCGGTTCGGTTCAAGGTATCCTGCGCTTTGGATCGCGAGTTGAGCGTTTTGGAAGGCGGGGGCGTCATTTGTGTTGGCTTCTTGCCAGGATTCGCAGAAGCCCCAGAGACCTGTCATGAAGCCTTGACCCCATACTGCGCCTTGGTTGCCGACTTGGGCGGCGCGTTGGAGGGCTGGGAGGAAGGAGGCGATAGGGGGGTTGGGGCGGCGGGTGAGTTGGAGGTAGGTTTGGACGACGCGGAGGGCGGAGCCGGAGGAGGTGGTGAATTGGATAAAGCCCGCGGAAATGCCTTGACCGTCGTTCCAGTTGCCGCAGAGGTTAAAGCCGAGGCTGTTATTATAAATAAAAAGGAGATTAGTTAGTCTTGAGACTTGCAATATGCTCAAATGCCGAAAACCAGTGTTTGAATAAAAGAGAAAGGATGATAAAAAAGGAAAAGAAAAGAAACGGAATAAAAGCGGTGAAGTATTGAAAGAATTACAGTAGTCTCATGCACATCACCCAAAAAACAGCGATTGAAAAAGTAGAGAAAGGATTCCAAAAAAAAGGAGAAGAAACGAAGCGAAAAGAAAGCAGCAAAGGATTGAAGTTGCAGTAGCCTCGTGCCCAAAAGTAAACCCGAAAGCAGGCGATTGAAAAAAATACAGAAAGAATGATAAAAAAATAGGAAAGAAACGAAACGAAGAGTCGATAAGTAAAGTGGAGGGATTTAAAAGACTTACTTTTGATTACTCGTCTCAAACACACTCGTAATCTTCAAATAATATCATACTGACATTTCGTCAACCCCTGCTGCCCATAAACCGTCTCCGGATCCACAACATTCCTCAAATCCGGTCTCCCCGTCGGCGACGGCCTCGCTCTCGACGTAACCCTCCTAGGCGCACTCGGTGTGACTCTCCCCACATGACTCGGCGGCAACACCAGCTGTCGTTTCTCCAACGTCCCCGCGTTCACGCAATAAGGCTGCCCGAGATATGAACGCGCAGGAGGTGTAGGTTGCTGCGTTGCAGATTGTTGTGAGGATGTAGGCGTTGGAGATGCATTGGTGGATTGTGCCGTGGCCGCTTGGGGTGGGGGGACCGCAGGTGTAGAGGGAGTCGATGCAGGTGGTGTTGAGGGTTGGGCTGGGGTTGGGTTCGGAGGAGAGGGGGGGGGGGGAGGTGGGTTGCGAGGGTGGGGGAGGAGGAGAGTGGTGATTAGAGGGATGATGGGGAGCATTGTGGAGGGTGGGGTGCGAGAGGGGGTGCGAGAGGGGGGGAGAGGCGGCTAGTGTGATTAAAGTGGAATAAAGGGGGGAATGAGATTTTTGGATGTAATTAGAAGTGAGGACGTTTCAACACGGGCATCCATGAGGTTTTTATATCCCATACATGCTTCTCAATTCAAGACAACAAAGACCCTCGTGCCCCCACACCCAAAGCCGCCCCCACCGTCTCCCTCCACACGTATCATCCCATCTCGCCTTGGCAAAAAAAAAGCCCCTCCCCGTTGTGTCTTGAAAGTTCACCAGTCACCCTTCAACCACCATCACCTTCTCAAATGCCGCCACGGATTGTTCATCTGAATCACGGAGGAGCCACCGATTCATGTATTGTCGAGGGGAAGACGTGTCTTGTGCGTTGGCCTATCATGGTGGGGGTTGGCGGCGCGGAAACTCCGACAGCCAATCAGGGAGGGGGAGGTGCGGTCAGGCGAGTCCGATGTTTGGTTGTGAGGAATTTATAAAGTGGGGGGGTCTGCTTTTGTTTTTTTTTCGCCATCATCAGATACGGTAGCTTCCAACCTCATAATATACCTGAATCACCCAGCTTACTCTCATATTTACAACGTTTCTTTCACCGTCGTTAAATACGCTAGCTTTCATCCTCATAACACACCTGAAGTATCTTTATCCTTCATACACCTCCCCTGAAAAAACTCAAACCATGCTCACCGCCCTCATCACAACCCTAATATCCTTATCTCCACTCACCCTCGCAACCTCCCCTCTCTCCTACGAACCCAACCCCGGCCCAACCCTCAACACCTCCATCCACTGCATCGACTCCATCTACACCTGCGGTCCCCCCACCCCAGCGGCCACGGCACAATCCACCAATGCATCTCCAACACCTACGTCCTTACAACCATCTGCGACGCGGCAACTTACACTTCTTGCGCGTTCATCTCTGGGCAGCCTTATTGCGTTGAGGCTGGCGATGGACGGGGTTGGAACGACGACAGGTTGCGACGACGAGACGACGGACGACGACGAGACGGACCACTACGGACGGACGACGACGAGACGGACGACGAGGAGGACGACGACGGTGTCTAGGCCTTCGCCGACGCCGACGATGAGACCGGATCCGAGGAATACGGTTGACCCGAACGGTTTATGGGCAGCAGGGGTTGACGAAATGTCAGTATGATATTATTTTGAAGATTACGAGTGTGTTTGAGACGAGTAATCAAAAGTAAGTTTCTTTTCAGTTTCCACTTTACCGCTTTTGTTACGGTTCGGTTCGTTTTTCTTTTGCCGTTTGTCATCCTTGCTGTGCGTTATCGGGTTTTGAGCATGAGACTACTGCAATTCTTTCAATCCTTTACCGCTCTTATTTCGTTCGTCTCTTTTCCTTTTTTTATCTGCATTCCGCTCTTATTTCGTTTCGTTTCTTTTCCTTTTTTTATCTGCATTCTTTCTCTTTTTTTTCTGCATTCTTTCTCTTTTTTTATCTGCATTCTTTCACATTTTTCTCGATCACTGGTGTCTCTCCTTGGAGCATATTGCAAGTCTCGAGTCTAACCTCTTCTCCTTTCTTCTTACCTATAATAACAGCCTCGGCTTCAACCTCTGCGGAAACTGGAACGACGGTCAAGGCATTTCCGCAGGCTTTATCCAATTCACCACCTCCTCCGGCTCCGCCCTCCGCGTCGTCCAAACCTACCTCCAACTCACCCGCCGCCCCAACCCCCCATCGCCTCCTTCCTCCCAGCCCTCCAACGCGCCGCCCAAGTCGGCAACCAAGGCGCCGTATGGGGTCAAGGCTTCATGACAGGCCTCTGGGGCTTCTGCGAATCCTGGCAAGAAGCCAACACCAACGACGCCACCGCCTTCCAAAACGCTCAACTCGCGATCCAAAGCGCCGGATACCTTGAACCGAACCGAGGCATTGTTCAACGACTTGGATTGAGGACGGCGTTGGGGGTTGGACAGGTGATGGATACGGGGATTCAACTTGGGTATGGGCTGTTGAGGAGATTGCGAGGAATGCGGGTGGACGCCTGGTCAGGGTGCTGAGGAGGTGGATTATTTGAGGAGGTGGTTGGATGCGAGGATTGCGTATTTGAATCGACTTGGGGGGGCGTATCCGGGGACGAGGTATCGGATTAATTCTTATCGACATATGTTGCAGAGGGGGAATTTGAATTTTGTGGGAGGGACGGTGGAGATGTTGGAGAATGGGGGAATCCGATGCAGATTTCTTGTTAGGTGGATCGATGTGTGGGGATTCCCTATGACAAAAGTGAGTGATCATTTATTTGACCTCAATTATACCTCAAAAAAGTCACAAGTTTGTTCCATTTTTAAAACTTTGGGACTTTTTTTTGGCCGTCCATTGGCCAATATGCGAAATGCGCTCAGCCGTTCCATAACCTATATTGGGGGTTTGGGACCTATTTTTCACACATTTGATGAGAATTGTATATTCGTCTTTTTTGTCACCAATGGAACACATATTTTGTAGACGGACACAGATAAATTACATTGCATATAAATAGATAATAATTAAAAAAAAACATATTTTATTAACATTAATTCAAACCATATGAATAGAGATAAAAACGCCCAACATGACGAATGTAGCTGACAAATAGGAAAAAGGATGGGGCATATCAGATTTCATTAAAAATACGTACCCCTGTTTAATGTCATACTGCAGGCCTCATCCGAATCCTCACCCACCTCTCTCCCGTCAACCACTACCTCCTCCAGTCTCCTCCTCTTCATGCTCCTCCTGCTCCTCCTGCTCCTCCTGCTCCTCCTGCTCCTCTGCTCCCCTTGTTGTCACGATCCTCCAGGTTATCTCCATTTTCTAACATCTCCAGGTTCGTCACATGAGGAAGATTGGCAAGCAGACAAAGAACAGTGTTTCCTATTGACCTCGTTGCTGCAACATGTAAAGTAGGGTTCTATGAGTATAGTGATGAATGCCAAAGAAGTTAATAAACTTGCCCGTTGTGAAGTTATCTTGATTCTTCTTGCATGTCGTCATCCATCACTTCCATACAGGACCTCATCCCGTCCAATAATCCTGGGCTTGCTGCATCAGATAGTCATCCGATCCTCGAATCCTCGAATCCTCGAATCCTCTCGCAAAAACTGATAATTACCTAACATATGGATTCTATATGCCAACCTGGATTCCTACCGCCCATGTTGATGACGTTTTGCTTCACCCTCTGAGGCAATGGTCTCCATCTTCATTATTTTCTCAAGCAAATTTTTATATGTATATGGTATGACCCGATAATTTTTCAGTACGTGAAGTATGGTAGTGCAACGTTCAGGACCGGTGCACGTGTGATTCGAAATTTCAATGTCAAACTTCCATACATAATAAAGCGCCAAAAAAGTCAAATAAATGTTAACGCGACAATGAAAGTCAAACTTCTGGAATTCCAGCAAATCTCAAAAATGAAAACGGAAAAGATAAGTCAAAAGTTGGGAAATTAGTCCCAGAATGTTACCATACCGGCTGAATTCTCTTTTCATAGGGATTTGAGTATGGGTAAACTTTGAGTGAGGTAGAGGGGTAGAGTCAGTGGTGTCATATGTATCTCGCGGTATTATCTTAGAACTAGAAAGAAAAAAGAAAAATAAAACATAGAAGTGTAAAGTGCAAACACGTCGTAAACGCTCCGTCAGTTTTTCTCTTTGTGAATGGCTTTATCAAAATGAAAATATCGCGACGCGATGAATGCTAGTAAAAGCAATTGTTCCATATGAAACGTAAAAGAATGGTGTCTTAACTCTTAAGCGATGGCTGATCGATACAATCTTTATTTTTGGAGATAAGCGCGTCACAAAGAAATCTGATAACGGCTTCATAACAAAAAAGATGATCTTTTGGGGGTGGCTTTGAGATGGCTGATGGGGGAAAACAGACATGCCCAACTTTCCTTTTTGATGTCGATACCGAATGGAACCATGATGAATGATGTTGTTTATTTGGATGGTGTACCTCTGGGAATGAGTAGAGTTGAGGATGAATGGAGTTAAAGGGGTAATAAATAATACTAATTAATAGAATGATGTGTTGTTATTTGGTAATATTTATATAGTGTAAGGGTGGGGTGGGTGGGTGAGTATGAATGGGATGTTATTGTATAGATAGATAGATAGATAGATAGGTAGTGAGTGAGTATTGAACAAGTAAATATTATTTATTTATTAAGGAGTGTGAGGTGTAAGTATATAATATGAATGGGTGGGTTGAGTGAGTTAGTAGATGTGTCATTGACTGAGATGCATCATGATCAGTAATCAACAAATCTCTCTCTCTTTATTTAATTTAATTTATATTCACCCAGTGTTGCTTTTTGTGGTTGTACTCACTGCAAAAATTCGCACTCGGATTTTCTGCAGTGTGAGGTACAAATCCGCATGAAGTGAAATGAAATGCCGCAGGACTTTGCAATTTCATTCACTCAACGGAACGTAGTTCCGCTTTAGAAATTTTTTGGGAATTTGAGGTATTTTCTTGCGATTTCCCATTAATAACATTTTCTTTTTTTTTCATTCACCTCCATCACCTCGAGAGGCCGTCATGACGGCCATCCACCCCCCGACACCTTTCACACCACCCACCATCACCCACCCACCATCATCCATCCTCACCCAGCCTCACCTCCTCATTTTTTCACCAATCCTCTCCTCGCATACCATGGCTCTCCCTTCCTCACCCATCCTCACAGAACCTCACTCATCTCGCTCCCCATCCTCGTGAATCAGCCATCCTCGCTCCCCATCTCGTGAATCAGCCATCCTCGCTCCCCATCCTCGCGAATCAGCCATCCTCGCTCCATCCTCATCCATCCCATCCGCTCAGTCATGCCTCCGCCAATCATTCGGCTTGAGTTTCAAGTCTTATCACCCGCATCCCTCATCAACCCATCCCACCCACTCCCCCACATGCAGCAACAACCATCGTGCCATCATTGGAATGTGGGTTTATGGGGGTTCGAGTCCCTCTCATGGCCATTTGTGTTTCTGGATATGACTCGAAAGGATAGAGGGCCCATTACCACCACTCTGGTCTATGGGGTTCAATTCCCTCTGATGACCATTTTAATTGCAACTCGGGTTTGGAGCAAGCTGGAAGACAGAGCCCCAGGACAGCCTTCTCGACGCTACGCTGGACAGGATGCTTCTGGTTAAAAAGAAATAGATGGAGTTCTGGGAAATTATCCGAATGCTGGAATAATATGAGAGCCGTATAGTGGACAGGATGCTGCTGTGGGAAAAAGAAGAATGGATCAAAGCTTCATGGACAGACCTCATAACCCAAACATTTTGAAAAAAGAATTTCACAAATTTCTTTTAAATAAAACCATTTCCTTAATTAAAATAATATCCACTTAACTGCGGTTGATGCTGACAAAAAAAGAGTAAGCTGGGAATATTAGCTCCGAGTGTCATAGTAAAAGTATATAACACTTCACTAACCACTTGCTGCAATTATAGTCAATAAAGGTGACGGCAAACATTAACAACGTTTTAATCGTACTTAAAGTGAGGCATAAATATAAATACTAAAGGTTTTAGGAGCTACTTTGCTTTGAATTTACTTCAAAATTCGCATGTTGTCTAGTACAGCGCCAACGGTTTTATGACCCATAAAAAATCGCCGAGACTTAAAGAAATTTGACGAGGGTTATGGTTGTTTTTTGGGATGGTCCACTTTGATTGCGTATCTTAAAAGCGAATCAACAAGGCTACAATCTTCATAGAAGCTGTATAAATCAAAGATTCGTGATATTCAGTACAACTCATTAAGATGTGTGCTGTCTAAATAGGTGTGGATTAATCGGAATGTGGGAATAGGAACTTGTCTGTCCTATTGACGCCTATGGGTCCATACCCGAATTCTTTTTTTAAAATTCTCTGTTTTTCGCATATTCATATTTGAATACGATTTGTAATATTACTTAAAGTTGGAATAGGATACAAATTCGGTTGAGGTACCTCTTATAGATGAAACGGTCCCAGACGCCATACAAAGCAACATTCTCTCATAGTGACGGGCATACCAAACACGTATTTTTATGGCCTTCCTTTTACGTATATTTTTATCTAGTGTATATAGATCTACTGTATTAGTTTGACGCGTCTATGTCCATTTTGCGGTGTCTCTTATTAAGTACACTAAATTCTAAGGCCTGTCTAAATTCTTTGATTGCAATTATAGAGCCCACCTCCCCCACTATTGAAAATACACCAAACTTTGCATACGTTCATGAATTCTGTCAAGGCATTAGGGACTAAAATATGAGGGCTGTAGCGCGCGGTGATGATGGGCCTTACTAAGTAAATTCCAGTTTTGAAGATTTCAGAAATCCATTTTTGACTTTCACCTCAGAAAATCATTGACCAGAATACCTCAACTTCTCAATAGAGGTTCCAAAAAGTTAAACAATCCCACAATACCCCCACACATATTATTATATCATTCAAAGCGTATTCAGTACAGCATTCTTTTGGGAAATTATAAGCTCTTTAAATTTATATTTGGGAACATTACACTGCTTAAACTAAAATTCACAAAAATGACAGTACCGCCGTGACCGCTGTTGATATAGCCTTCAAAATCATACAAGATTATCTCCTTCACCTAAGAGTTATGTGGTAAAAATTGGAGCAAATATAAAAAATGATGATGTTTGGAATCACACCATATTTTTACACGGCGCTTTATCTGCAAAGCGTGACATCGCAGTTGCTAGGATGTATTGAAACTGGAAACTTTGCTCACATGTGTATCCACAGTACGAAAATGTATGGTGGCGGTATGAGATCTATGGTTCCAGTTGTTCTGGTGCGGCACATAGTGAGTGTAATCCTGAATAACGTCCTTACTTAATAAAACGCGTCGTTACGTAAGCTCTAAAGTAAAAGCTGTCTTTCATATTGTTACCAAGTGTATCTATGCCAAAAATAGTCATATTAGGCTTGAAATCACAACTTGATCATGCCGCAAAGGATACCGCAACCCTGTTTAATTAATAATATGATGTTCCAACTACCACACGTTGAAACATAGATTACGTTCCTCAACATCTTCACGCCGCTTGGTGATTTTACTATCCGCTAAAGCTATAGTGAATTTATGGCTACCATCCACCATCAAACGACGCTATTCAAGTTGAAATATTTAATGTTTCAAAAAGAAGAAAAACGCGAAAGCCGTCAGCTTCATTATTATAAATGCAGCGTTGGTGAGTGAAAATTTTTATTTTTATAATGACACACTTTTCAGCCGACGTTTCCCCCATATTACCCTTTTTTCCCGAGCAAGATGGCAATGAATTGTCTATAAAGAGGTTTCATTTATTAAGAAAATGGTGTATTTAAAAAATATTATGAGCAGCATATGAGAAAAGTTCTGTTAGAAGGGTTGTGTTGGCCTACAGGCTATGATAGGGGTTATGTTTGCCGACAGGCTATGGGCGGCAGGGGCGGCAGGGGCGGCAGGGGGTGTTGACGAAGTTTTTTTAAAAAATTAATTGTGAGTGCAGCTTGACAAGGTATAATGGCTAGTATTTTTCCATTGTCACTGTCCACTATACGGCAACCATAGCATTCCCGTCAAAATTCCATTAATCCAAGAGCATCCTGTCCAGCACTATGTATTCCGAAAGCATCCTGTCCAGCTTCGAGAAAAGTGCCCAACATCCTAGGGCTCTGTTCTTCCAGCTTGCTCCAAACTCCGAGTTGCATTAAAATGGTCATCAGAGGGAATTGAACCCCCATAGACCAGAGTGGTGGTGATGGGCCCTCTGTCCTTTCGAGTCATATCCAGGAAACACAATGGTCATGAGAGGGACTCGAACCCCCATAGACCTACATTAACCCAAGCCGAATGGTTGGCGGAGGCATGAGTGAGCGGATGGGATGGATGAGGATGGGGGAGCGATGATGGCTGATTCGCGAGGATGGGGGAGCGAGGATGGCTGATTCACGATGGGGGAGCGAGGATAAGTGAGGTTCTGTGAGGATGGGTGAGGAAGGAGAGCCATGGTATGCGAGGAGAGGATGGGTGAGAAAGGATGAGGATGGGTGAGGCTGGGTGAGGATGGATGATGGTGGGTGGGTGATGGTGGGTGGGAGAGGATGGTCGAGGATGGATGGATGATGGTGGGTGGGTGATGGTGGGTGGTGTGAAAGGTGTCGGGGGGTGGATGGCCGTCATGACGGCCTCTTGAGGTGACGGAGGTGAATGAAAATAAAAGAAAATGTTATTAATGGGAAATTGCAAGAAAATACCTCAAATCCCAAAAATTTCTAAAGCGGAACTACGTTCCGTTGAGTGAATGAAATTGCTGAAGTCCTTCGGCATTTCATTTCACTTCATGCGGATTTGTACCTGACACTGCAGAAAATCCGAGTGCGAATTTTTGCAGTGAGTACAACCACAAAAAGCAACACTGGGTGTTTATATTATTTATTTATTCCCTTGTAATACAATGTACTACATTACACAAGAGATAAGAAGATAATACAAGATTGCATTCATCTCATTGGATGACAAGCTATTCCATCTCCGAAGTATGTATGATGAATTGATTGGCTAATATGTACTAGTTTATTTACTACCTATTAGAGACAGAGAGAGAGTCAAGCACTACTTATTACTATTAATTAATTAATTAATTATTATTAATGAGAATAGATGAGATCATTTCAAGGGGAAAAAGCAAAAGAGAAAGAGAAGCCCTTCTCTCTCTCTCTCTCTCTCTTCCCTTTTACCTTACAATAACTAATTAGAAAAACGATAATATATACCTGGCAGCCCATCCCTTCCTCACCTTTCTATTCCTTCATCGTCACCACCAGATCCCATCATCCATCAAACATCCATCAGTCATGCCCTCTGAATCTGCTACCCTCGCAAAGTACCTTGCTCTTCCCCAGAATGGCAAGGTCATGGCCACCTACATCTGGATCGGTGGATCTGGTCTCGACATTCGTCTCAAGACCAAGGTATCTTTCTCGTTCTTCTCTCCTTCTCTCTGTTTGTTCATTGTGGATTGTACCAGTTGTTCATTTTCATTTACTATAAACGCGATCATTTCCATGCCATTTCCAATAACCATTTTCGTTTCATTCATTCCATTTTCATACGCGTATTCTCTCTTCTCTCCATTCATGCATACACCATCATATCGATCGAATATTAGACCCTCGACAAGGTCCCCACCTCCATCAAGGACCTCTCCGAATGGAACTATGACGGTTCTTCCACTGGTCAGGCATCCGGCCACGACTCTGATGTCTACATCAAGCCCTGCTCCATCTTCAAGGACCCCTTTACCGGTGGCGACAACATTCTTGTCATGTGTGATACCTACAATGCTGACGGCACCCCCAACGCTACCAACCACCGCGCAAAGGCCGCCGCCATCTTTGAAAAGGCCAAGGACCAGGTTCCCTGGTTCGGTATTGAGCAAGAATACAGTGAGTATAATTTTTTCCTCTTGACGAGAGCCGCTATGGTTTTTTAATGTAAACTCATCACTCTAATCATCTCTCTTTTTTAATTTTCAGCCCTCTTGGACGTTGACGGTCAAATCCTCGGCTGGCCCAAGGGTGGATACCCCGGTCCCCAAGGCCCCTACTACTGCGCCGTCGGCGCCGCCCGCACTTTTGGTCGTGACATTATCGACGCTCACTACAAGGCTTGTCTCTACGCTGGTGTCAAGATTGCTGGTACCAACGCTGAGGTCATGCCTGGTCAATGGGAGTACCAGGTTGGACCTTGTGAGGGTATTGAGGCGGGTGATCATATGTGGATCTCGAGGTTCTTGCTTGAGAGAGTTGCGGAGGACTTTGGTGTTGTGGTGTCGTTTGCGCCAAAGCCTATTAAGGGTGATTGGAATGGAAGTGGTGCACACACTAACTAGTAAGTTTTTTTGTTTCATACCATTTTGTTATTACTTTTATTTCAATTCTCTTTTTATTCCTATTCTCTTTCATATCCTTACCCTTTTTGCCTTTATCTTTTCCCAGCTCCACCCTCGCCATGCGTCAACCCGGAGGCATGAAAGCCATTGAAGAAGCCATCTCCAAACTCTCTCTCAAGCACAAGGAACACATTGCCGTCTACGGTGCCGACAATGACCAACGTCTCACGGGTCACCACGAAACCGCCAACATTGACACATTCCTTCACGGTGTCGCCAACCGTGGTGCTTCCATTCGTATCCCCCGTCCTGTTGCTGCCGCTGGTTTCGGGTACCTTGAGGATAGGAGACCGGCTTCTAACATGGACCCGTACCAGGTGACGGCTATCATTACCGAGACCACTTGTTTGTGTGAGTGTTTTTACTTTATTCACTTTTATTTCTTCTTTATCAAACATCTTTTTTCCTCTTCATTGACACATCTGTTTATCTGTTTTATTGACATTCTCCATTTTTTCATGTTTTCTTTTAGAAGCCGGTAAGGATGAGGAAGAGTTGGTTTCGGATGAGAAACCCTCCAAGAAGCCTGCCTCTGTCAAGTCTGTGAACCCGTTCAACTGCTGCAAGGTCCGTGAAGATTAAACACCACCACACATCGTCACCACCCACCCCATCACAAATACACTGTCACCCTAGATCACCACCATACTTTTTGTTTTTTCGTTTTTTGAATATATTACCTCGTTTTGTTTCTTGATTAAAGATGCCTTTTTTGATTGTAATCTGTATGGTTGTTGTGAATTTGAATATAAAGAACTCTCTGATGATGATTTGTGACGATGATTTTGAAGGTCCATTTTCATATGTTTATAACGTTGTGTTACCATGAAATCATAGTGTGGTGTGACGATCATTAAAATTATATTTCTACTCACATAACTGTTTCTACCAGCTATCCTTTCTACCTACACATCCCTATGCAGCAAAATCACAATGTCACTACTGCATGATAAAAAAGAGTCCACCTCCTAAATACATAAAAAACCAATAAAGTTTATACCAATACGTGATTTTCTTATTCATAAAATGCATACGACAGACACCATAAAAAACGAGATGAAAAAAAGAGTGGGGTGGATTTAGTATTAAAAAAAAACAACGTTTTAAAGCGTTTTAAAGCGGGAAGCAAAAAAAAACAACGATATCCATACATATAAAAAGTATGAAAAGAAGGCGGGGGGTGTGTTATCCTCCAAAAAAAAAAAAACTAATAAAGTTTATACCAATACGTGATTTTCTTATTCATAAAATGCATACGACAGACACCATAAAAAAACGAGATGAAAAAAAAAGAGTGGGGTGGATTTAGTATTAAAAAAAAAACAACGTTTTAAAGCGTTTTAAAGCGGGAAGCCAAAAGAAAAAACAACATCGATATCCATACATATAACAGTATGAAAAGAAGGCGGGGGGTGTGTTATCCCTCCAAAAAAAAAACTAATAAAGTTTATACCAATACGTGATTTTCTTATTCATAAAATGCATACGACAGACATCATGAAAAACGAGATGAAAAAAAAGAGTGGGATGGATTTAGATATAAAAAAAACAACGTTTTAAAGCGGGAAGCCAAAAAAAACAACAACGATATCCATACATAAAAAGTATGAAAAGAAGGCGGGAGGGTGTTATCCCTCCAAAAAAAAAAACTGATAAAGTTTATACCAATACGTGATTTTCTTATTCATAAAATGCATACGACAGACACCATAAAAAAACGAGATGAAAAAAAAGAGTGGGGTGGATTTAGTTATAAAAAACAACGTTTTAAAGCGGGAAGCAAAAAAAAACAACGATATCCATACATATAAAAGTATGAAAAGAAGGCGGGAGAGAGTGTTATCCCTCCAAAAAAAAAAACTAATAAAGTTTATACCAATACGTGATTTTCTTATTCATAAAATGCATACGACAGACACCATAAAAAAACGAGATGAAAAAAAAAAGAGTGGGGTGGATTTAGATATAAAAAAAACAACGTTTTAAAGCGGGAAGCAAAAAGAAAAACAACAACGATATCCATACATATAAAGTATGAAAAAGGCGAGGGGGTGTTATCCCTGCAAAAAAAAAAACTAATAAAGTTTATACCAATACGTGATTTTCTTATTCATAAAATGCATACGACAGACACCATAAAAAAAACGAGATGAAAAAAAAAGAGTGGGGTGGATTTAGATATTAAAAAAAACAACGTTTTAAAGCGGGAAGCAAAAAAAAAAAAACAACGATATCCATACATATAAAAGTATGAAAAAGGCGGGAGGGTGTGTTATCCCTCCAAAAAAAAAAAAAAACTAATAAAGTTTATACCAATACGTGATTTTCTTATTCATAAAATGCATACGACAGACACCATGAAAAACGAGATGAAAAAAAAAGAGTGGGGTGGATTTAGTATTAAAAAAAACAACGTTTTAAAGCGGGAAGCCAAAAAAAAAAAAAAAACAACGATATCCATACATAAAAAAGTATGAAAAGAAGGCGGGGAGGGTGTGTTATCCCTCCAGAAAAAAAAAAACTAATAAAGTTTATACCAATACGTGATTTTCTTATTCATAAAATGCATACGACAGACACCATAAGAAAACGAGATGAAAAAAAAGAGTGGGGTGGATTTAGATATAAAAAAACAACGTTTTAAACGGGAAGCAAAAAAAAAACAACGATATCCATACATAAAAAAGTATGAAAAAAAGGCGGGGAGGGTGTTATCCTCCAAAAAAAAAAAACCAATAAAGTTTATACCAATACGTGATTTTCTTATTCATAAAATGCATACGACAGACACCATAAAAAAACGAGAAAAAAAAGAGTGGGTGGATTTAGATATAAAAAAAGACAACGTTTTAAAGCGGGAAGCAAAAAAAAACAACGATATCCATACATAAAAAAAGTATGAAAAGAAGGCGGGGAGAGAGTGTTATCCCTCCAAAAAAAAAAAACCAATAAAGTTTATACCAATACGTGATTTTCTTATTCATAAAATGCATACGACAGACACCATGAAAAAACGAGATGAAAAAAAAGAGAGTGGGGTGGATTTAGATATAAAAAAAACAACGTTTTAAAGCGGGAAGCAAAAAAAAACAACGATATCCATACATATAAAAGTATGAAAAGAAGGCGAGGGGGTGTGTTATCCCTCCAAAAAAGAAAAACAACGGGGGAGGGGGGATACAAAGAAGGTTGTGTTTTTAAAACCTATTATCATAATTCTCCCTCATCCCATCATCCCAACAAGCGGTTCCCTAATCTCCCAAACATTACTCTTCCCCCCACACTAAACTCCAAATCCTCCTTCGTAATACTATCCCAATACTTATACACCATCATGACCCCCAACAACGTACACATTGTCCCAAAAAACAATCCATCAATATAATGTGTCGCCATCTGACATATCACAGGGACAGCACAAATTGAAACATCTGGCCAACACTGAAAAACGTGAACCCAAACAACAAATCTCCAAGCGGCCATCGATCGTCGAGGGTTTGAACGACGAGAATGATTTGGAGAACCACGTAGATGAGGAGAAAGGCGGCGCTGAACACGAGGTAGACTATAAAAAGACCTGTTGGGGTTTCTTTGGTAAAGGGGGAGCGGGAGTCAAAGGTGAAGAGGGAGACGAGGAAGGTGACGGCAAAGATAAAGGCGGAGCTGAGACGAATAGACTAGAGAGAAAAAAAATAGAAATCCCAGTCAATATCTCGTTCCACAACAACGAGAAAAAATCATCAACAACAAAGCACTCACCCAAAGCGACAACGGCGTCCCATCCTCAGTCCACTGAAACCCAATAAACCCATTCAAAAACAAACACCAAAACGTCGCCACAATCATCCCCACATGTGCAGAAGTGATATACTAACAAAAAAATACATCAATCATCTTCAAAAAGAATAAGGGGGGGGGTATACCTTATACCCTACAAAAGCCGTCGGCACGATCCCTGAAACCAACAAAAATTCCAATACAATCGTCAACGCGTACATGTAAAACACCATCACGATTTCTTTTCGTCCTACTGCTGTGTACTTGGATTTGATGTGGTAGATCATGATGCCGGTCATGATCAGTGCGATCAGGTGGATCACGAGTGTGGCTGGTTATGGAAGTAAAGTATTTCTTCCGTGTTAGACAGTTTAAACATCAATGAAGAGGTTAAAAAAAAAACACCGAAATCTAACAACGAAAAGGGTATACGGGAAACCAAGGAAAAAACAAAAAAGGAATCTAACAACGAAAAGGGTATACGGGAAACCAAAAAAAAGAAAAAGAAAAACTGAAATCCAACAACGAAAAGGGGATACGAGAACCCCTGAACCAAAAAAAAAACCCCGAAATCCAACAACGTAAAGGGTATACGGGAAACCAAACAAAAACAAAAACAGGAACCCAACAACGAAAAGGGGATACGAGAACCCTGAACCAAAAAGAAATCCAACAACGAAAAAGGGTATACCAGAAACCAAACAAAAACCAATCCAACAACGAAAAGATTATACCTGGCTCAAATATCAACATCCCCCCAATAATCTCAATATTCCGTGAATAACATGACGGTTGAATCCCACCCTCCGGAGCTCCCACAAGCGGACACACAGTCAACGGGACCTGATTACAAAAGTAATCAAACGACCCAAACGTGAAGGTGATGTTGGGGCGTTGGGATGTCATTTTTTCTGGGATGAAATACAAATTAGTGAAAAGGTGGGGATATGGTTTGGGGGAGAAGTGGAGGTGATGGGATTTTTGGGTTAGACGATGGGCTATGTTTTTCATCGTCTTTTCTTTCTTCATCTTAGGTGCTGCTGGTTTTGGAGTAATGTTCATTCTTTCCCAATGTTTCGCTTGTTTCGACGTTTTTTTACGCTCCATATCTCCGTTGCTGCTCCTTCAACTTCCCACCTCCTTTGCAACATTTAGCCTATGCTGTCACTCCTCTTCGTTCCAACGTCTTTCGTTCCAACGACTTTTGTTCCAACGTTTCTTCCGCTCCCCATCTTGACTGCTGCTCCTTCAACTTCCCATCCTTTGCAACATTCAGCCTATGGTGTCTCCCGACCGTCAATGACTAAACCGTTTCTCCGCCCCATCAGCCGTTCCTAAAGTTCAGTCCCCACACAACCACACCCAAAGAAAGTCGAACCTCTACTCCCTCAACCACTCCGAGAAAGTCGAATCATCAAACCCAAAAACTTGCACTCCATCCTCACATCCCACTCTTTCACTTCATCTCAACTCCCCCAAAACAACCTCAACAACACACCGAAAAAAAAAAACCAATCCTCACAATATAAACCAAGTCCTAAAATCAAGTCGTCCAACACCTCTTCAAGCAGGCTTCCGTCGTCCTTTCACACAACTTTTTTTGCCTCCTGAGCACAAGAATACCCCAATCCGAATTCACTGTTTGTGCACCGTTTTTGCTGCCTGAGACGGCGGGATGTGAAGTTGAAGGAAGTGGGCGCTGAGCGTCAGTGCGACAAGAACAAGGGGGTGGTGATGATGGAAAGTTGTCTTTGGGACTTGCAGAAATTTCGAGGGTTGAAATGACCACGTTTTGGGAGGTGATCAAGTTTTTGGAGGTTTGTTGTAGGTTGACGGTCACAGTTGCGACTTTTATGTGTTTACTGCAAATGCAGTGTATTGTTCGTAAACTTTGTATTAAATCAACATGCGATAAGTTGTTTTTTTGCTTGCTTTGTCATCGAAAACAAAATGCACGAAAAAACAAAAGTACAACGCAAAAATGGCAAACGCGATAACGAGGAAGAGTTTTTAGAGAAAGAGAGGGGAAATTGAATGATCAAGAGGTTTTTCTTTAACAAGAGAAATGGATGAGGTGAACTATGAGAACAAAAAAAATAATAAAAAATACGACCAAAACAGACTTATGGAAAAAAGCTTCCAGCAAAAATAAACAATAAATATAAGATTCTGTAAAGAGCAGAGGGCGGTCTCAGACTTGCGCCGCTACCGCCACTTCATCACCTTCCTCTTCAGGCTCTTCCACAACCCCACTCGACACATCAAGCCCTCCATCTCCTCCCTCCACTCCAACCGGCACAACCCACTCCGTACTCGACGAATAAGCCCTCCTAAACACCTTCCACTCCCTCCTCGTCTCCATCACATCACCAGGCGGAGACCGTGGCAACGCATCCGGGACATCGTCGTCGCTTTCGATGCAGAGGTCGAGATGGGAGGGGCGGATGGTCGGGGGTCCGTTTCGTCGTCGTCGGCTTCACCTTTTTGGAGACCGAGTTTTATACCAAAAAGGGTTAGGGTGAGTGCTATTAGGTCGCCGAGGGCCGTGAAGGAGGAGATGATGATGGCGATGAAGGCAAAGATGATGCGGAGGGCGTCCTGTAGTTAACGTAAAGGGTAAATATGCAATTAACGTAAAGGGGAAACAAAGGGATACACGGAAAGGATGACGAAAGCGAGGAGAGAATTAAAAAGAATCAGAAAGTATGAAGACGATGCCGAAAACATGGATAATAAAAAAGTGAAGAAAAAATACATACCTCTTTGCATTTTATCGGCAGGAAAATACTACAATCCGATGAATCCAACGGAATCGTCAATGACACCCCATAGCCACAATAAACAACGCCCTAAACAACACCGTAAACGATGTAATCACAACCCTATATCGTCTCACAAACCCCCGTCTCGGTCCCCACCTATCACCAACCTCAAACCAAAGATAAGCTCCAGGCGGTCCACCCAACACAGTCAACATGGATGCAACGTAGTCCAAGTTGGTGGTGGGGCAGGATCGTAGCGGCGTCGGAAGAGTAATGGGGTGCGTTCTGGGAGGAGAGATTGTGGACGTGGGTGTGGGCGAGATGGATGACGAGGATGCGGTCCCCGAATTCACCGAGGATGACGAGTGTGAAGAGGATGAAGGAGATGATGGTGTTGTGGGTGCGGAGTTCTTCTTGGAATAGAAGGGTGAGCCAGATGATGGAGGTGATAAGGGTGTAGAGGTTGATGGTCCATGTTGCTGTGGAAGTTGATAACGGTGTAAGTACGGATGCATGCGGTGCTAGGTAGAAAATGTGCTCCTTCTTTAAAAGATAAGCTTACCCATCCACCCTATTCTCCGTAAAGTCCATTTTTGCTTCTCTGAGACACATTGCTATCCCCTATGAATGCTATAAGATCTTGTTCTTCCCTCCTCTCTCTCCTTTACTCCCTTTTCTTGAGAAGGTGTGAAGGAGAGGCAACTCCGACAGGATGACGGCGAAGGAAGGACTGAAAGACGGGTGTCGATGGAGACGGGAATACCACCCAATCAATAAACCCTAATTGAGAGAGAAAAAATTGACTTTCTTGTCTTGGATACAATTGACAAACTTGTCTGACAAGCGCCGTTGGTCTCAGGCCGAAGCCTCACCTGAAGCCTCACACGAGGACGGGGCGACGGCTAAATGACACGAAGCAAGAAAAAATGAGGTAGGAGAACGCAATTGTTAATGTAAGCGATGGATTGTATGTTTATTCTTTATGGTCTAGTGTAGTTTGAGGCTCTAAAAAATCTATGATGAAAATGGGAGGAGTTGTTGGGGTGGGGTAAGGGGAGTAAACAAGCAATTACGGTATTGGTAAGAAAAAATATGCAAGTACGAAACATGGTAAACAGAAAGAGTCTCGAGAAAAATAGTTTACGAAAAAAGGAGGGATCTTAAGCGTCGCAAGCAACCTGAACTTGGTTTCCACTGTTATCAAGCGCTGTAACCTTATTCCCACTAAAGTTCAAGTTGCCGGATCTCAACACATGTCTATAACAATCAATCCTATACAAAGTCCTCGCATACGCCCCACCCATTCGATTCAAATACTCTGCCCTCGCATCCAAATACCTCCCCACAAAATCCGCCTCCGAAGCTCCCTGACTCGGCGCCCACCCCGCATTCTTCCCAATAGCCACAACAGCTCCAAGACCAAGTTGAATCCCCGTATCCATCAAAATCCCAACCCCCAACGCGCTCTTGATCCCAAGACTGTCCACAGTGGGTTTGTTCGGTGCAAGGTAATTCTCGGCTTGAATCTGGAGTTGAGCACCCTGGAAGGCAGCTTTGTCGTTCTGATTAGCTTCTTTCCAGGACTCGCAAAAGTTCCAAAGACCGTCCATGTGGCCTTGCCCGAGACGGCACCGCGGTTACCGACTTGGGCGGCGCGTTGAAGCGCTGTGACAAAGGCGGCGATGGGGGGGTTGGAGCGGGAGGTGCGGCGGAGGTAGGATTGGACGACTAGAAGGACGCCGGATGAGGTGGTGAATTGGATGAAGCCAGCCGAGATTCCTTGGCCGTCGTTCCAGTTCCCGCAGTAGCCAAAGCCAAGCCTAATATTAATTATATGTCAGTTATCCAAATCAATAACATATGTGAAAAGATGAAAGAAAGTTCATGCTACTCACTCTTGCGAACCCGTCTCAAACGTACTCGTGATCTTAAAATAATATCATACTGACACCAAGAGAGCCCCTGCTGCCCATAAATCGTATTCGAACTCACGCTTCTCGCAATCATTGTCCCCAAAGACACACCCACAGGTGTCCTCTTGGGCTTCCTCGTCGTGGGTTTCGCCTGTCTCACCTCCAACATCACCTCCCCAACCTCCATACCCGCCCTCCTCACAACTTCCACCTCCCTCTCCTCAATCGACCTCCTCTCAACCTTCCACCGCGTTCGACACAGTGTAAAGTCCATCAACGCCACAGAGTTTGCGTCCATGTACAGACCGTCTTCACCGATACCGGCGACGCATGTGGAAGTCCGTCGACGAAGCGACAGGAGGTGGTGGTGCCGTTGGAACAGGTCGTGGAGGTGCGGTAGTAGCCTTCGGAACAGATTGCGATGGTGCCGTGACCGGCAGATGTGAGGGGACCGCAGGTGGAGAAACCTTCGATACAGTCTATAATGGTGGTGTCTTCAATGTCGGGGGCTTCGCGGCGGTTAAGAGGGGTGCGGCTGTAGACCGGGGTGAAGGCGAAGGTGAGGGTCGGGGACGCGAGAGGGACGCAATGAGGATGATGGATTTCATGGTTGATGGATGCTGGGATGAGGTCTCTAGATAATGCTGATGAAAGAAAGTCGTTAGTGTTTTGCACGCCATGGGATGGGCTCACCTTGCTGAATTATGAAGAAAAAAAGGATGCGACGTATATCGTTATTCACCACTTCCTTTTATTTTGCTCGACAACTCTACACAAAAAGCTATAGTAGTTTGCTTCCCCCGTCCCACTTTTATATAACCCGACTCCTAGACGCCAATAGCACAAAGACCAAACTCGAGCCTCCCTTCCTGATTGGTTTTCCTCATCGGACTATGGCGCCGCCAACACATCAAAGTCGCGGGCTGATTGGAATCTTTGGAGCCACCGCTGCCGTGTCTACGAATATACGAATTCGTCCCAATCGAGGTTGAGGACTTGGCGGGATGGTGGCTTCTCGGAGTTGAGAGAGGAGGATGTGATGGATGGCCTTTGTTTGGATACTTGATGGTGTAATGCTGACAGCGATCAGGTCAGAGTTTGTAGATGAGTCAATACGAAAGCAGGCTGGAATCTCGATAGCGTTATGCTGCCATATGCTTTGGGCTGATTCATCCTTTGGTAAACGATCTTGGACACGAAATACAGGTTAAAGTTCGCTGCTCGTGTGTATTATGATGCCCAGACGATGACTTTACCAAAATTGTCATGCCGTCATCAGAATCATGAGCCGAATCCAAATCCACATCGCAACCCTTCCACATTCATCCTCATCCTCACCTTCACACAGCGATACAACCTCCCAATTCCATGCATTGGTATGGAACGCAGATGGTACAGCGCTTTATCCTTATGCCTTTTAAACCATTCAAAACCGTCATCTTTTCATAGACGCTGTTCTTCTCCGTTCAAAACACCGCATCCAAGGTCAATGGTCCGGAACTCTACCCTCACATCCATCACAGAACCAATTCATGGGTCTACCATTGAGTCTATGCCTCTGAAGAAGTTGTAGCGTTATGGATGGAAGGTATTCGCCTCTCGGCTTTTTGGGGGAGTTTGTATGCTGATTTTATTGAATATAAGATGCTATTACTATCATTGATGATAGGACCTCACATCGATCTATAAGGCTGAGGATCTTCAGCAACAAACCAAGATGCTTCAAGCCGAGGATGCGGAACGAAAAGTGCTTGCTGTTGCGGCATCTGCGGCGAAGAAGGAGAAATACGCCATAGCATCAAAGACAACCGTCACCGATTCTACAACATCATCATCTTCATCCCTTGTCGTCGTTCCAGGCACTGATACAACCGAAACGTCATTATCATCTCTCTCAGACATTGAATCCATCGACACTCCATCCATTTCCTCAACACCGCAGCTACAAAGGACACCATCCACGCGCGTCTCACCACCATTGCCGCTAAAAAGTCCATATCCTCTACCACACCCATTGGGATGCGCGCTCAATCGGATCCAGCGCGGCAGCCTTGGTATACGCCGCTTGAGATGGATGAAGCTATTTGGGGAAAGTTTTTGGAGGAATTGAGCGAACGGGAACGGGTTAGGTGTTTAGTGTTTTGGTGGCTGTGGAAGAAGGGGGTGGAGGAGAAGCGAGGAGGGGAGGTGGGCGTGGGCGTTGTGCGGGGAAGGGGTGTTTGATGTCGGGGGGTGAGTTTTTGATGTATCCAGGTAAGTTTTTTGGTCGTCTTAGCATTCCTTACTTTTTTTTTTGGCTTAAAACGTCTCGGATTGCTCATCTGAACTTTTTATGCTATGATAGGTGACCCTCTCTGCAATCACTCTACGTACATTGTGTCCATCCATAACCCTACACAACAGATCCCTGTTCTTGATATTGTTGCGATGGCGCGTGTAGCGCGTGCGACAAGGAAGAAACGATTAATGTGCTCGTGGGATGGGTCCTCTGATATTGCTGGAGGAAGAGCGAAAGTAGAGGGAAAGTTGGTGGTTGTTGGGTTTGAGTGGACAGGATGGAAGTGAGGAAATGTACATGAGAATGAATAAATAATTAAGAAGGGAGTATATATGCGTTCAGCATGGAAGAAGTTTAACTACTTCTTTTACTTGACCGTGACTGTTTGTTGATAACGCGTGCGCGTACGCGATGGTGATGGAGATGCTTCCCGTTTGAGTGACGGAATCAGACGAGTCGATCCTCATCTTGTATCACGATTTTTCATTCTCAAATTTATTCATCAGTCATCACCATAGAGCGCACTCTCGCAAACCAGAAGTCAAATGGACATGACGGAAACAACGACAATGAAAAGAGGAAACGTCGACATGGATGATTAGGAGGAAGGAGCCTTCTGATGTCGCTACCTCCAGAACTATTCAAGCTCACTTCTCAACTGTTGAGCAAATCAGATCTGCAGTCACTGAGAGCATGCTCTTCATCCATCGACGAACGCATCACCCCCATCCTCTACCACACTCCATCCATCCCTCAATACCCCATCCATCCCATCGAACCCGTTCTCTCTCGCTACGGCCACCATATAAGACATCTCCGCTTCCCGACCCCACCGACATCAACCTTATCCCAGTGGCACCATCCCTCACTGGACTCCTCTCCATCGACTTTAGCGGCATCACCGCCTTCCGCATCAAAGACCCTGAAATCATTGCCATCCTTTTCAAACTCTCCACGTCTCGTCTCTATCATCATGAGTGATTGCGTGGAAATCACAAACGCTTCTTTGCTGCATCTCGCAAAACATCCAAACATCACTATCATACATACGCTTCGGATTGACCGGTGTTGTGAGCTCACGGACAAGTCTCATCCCTGTACTGAAACTTGCGAAAAACCTTAAAGTGTTTTCTATGAGCTTGGTGCCACTTGCGACGGATGCTGTGTTGGGTGTCTGCGGCTTCATGTCCCTTATTAGAGGATTTGGGCATGTCGGATAATGATTGCGTCACGATGATGCTCTCACTGCACTTGCTTTGTCTTGTCCAAGGCTACGTGCTGTCAATTGTCAGAGTGCAGGGAGGTGACGGAAGCCGGGTTGTTGCGGTTGCTCAGATCAAGAATACCATGGTTCATGCTTCTATTTCTTCGCTTGTTTTGAATGGGGTGACCGTGGCGACTGCAAAGACTGTCGCAAGTCTCTTTCCTTACAGCAACCTGTCAAAACGCCATTTGGACAATATTGTGGACTCACAGGCTTGAACTCTCAGAGATTGGAACGCTTTCGCCTCAACTTTTTAACCACCTCGCGTCACTCTCACGAAATCCCTCTCTATCCTGAACTTGAACCAATCCCACTTTGACTTTGTCCAACAACCTATACCCCAACCCGAACTTCTTTCCTCCTTCTCGGCCTTCCTCGCCTCCCAACCTCTCCTCCACACTCTTACCCTGAGTGGCGGTCTCTCCAACCTTATAAACGACACCATCTGCGCCATCATCGCGCAAGCCCTTCCCACCCTCACCACCCTCGACCTCAGCGACTGCACCCTTCTCACAGACACTGGCATCCAATCGATCGCCTCCTCTTGTTTCCTCCTCGAAGATCTCAACCTAAAAGGTTGCACCGCCATCACTGACACCTCTGTCCACTCACTCCTCTCCAACCGCGACATTACCACCATTAAACTCAAGTCCCTTAACGTCGGTCTCTGCAGCAAAATCACCAACGCCTCTGCCAAATCCCTTGCCCGTCTTTGCATCGCTCGTCCATCTTCAACGGGAATGCATACCCTTAAATTCTCTGGTTGCATCAACATCTCGGACGACGCTATCACTGCCCTTCAAAACTCCCTCTCCAGCCACCCATCCTCTCTCCATCTCCTCTGTCTCTCCGGCTGTTACCGTGTTTCTGGCCAAAGCCTCCGCTTTCTCCTCCCACATCTCCCCTCTTTGGAATCCATCAATATTTTCTCCTGCCCGTCCTTCAACGACGCCGCCTTAACGACCCTCGCTAAATCCTGTCCTCACCTTCAATCCTTGTCATTGCCAAATGTCCAATCGGCGATCCCGGCGCACTCGCCATCTCCCTTCACGCGAAAAAACTTCATACCCTTTACATGGGGTTTCTAGCACCCACCAGCACACCTCTCACCAATGTGGGCGTCTCAGCGCTACTCCGACAATGCCTGGACCTGAAACTTCTTGATGTCAGTCGGTGTGACGCGTTGACGGATGAGGCGTTTGAAGGGCTGGAGAAGATGTGTTTGCAGGTGATGGTTGCGAAGGTATGTCCGAGGGTGACGGTGAAAGGGTTGAGTAGACTTGTTGGGGGGTGTCCGAGATTGCAGAGTTTAGAGGTGGTGGGGTGTGTGAGAGTTTCGGCGGCGGATAGGGAGAGGTTGAGGGAGCTTATGGGGTGAATCTCCCTTTTTTTTGTATGAATGGTATGGTTTTTTATATTCATTTTTTACGATCATCCCTGTTATATTATGTTTATATACTGAAATATGTTTTATATTCTGAAACTTTATTCAAATTCTTGTTACTGCCGCAGTTCCTTCTTGCGGTAGAGTGATGGAATTGTTGTAAATATATCCTTTTTTTTACACTCCGTTCGTTTTTAAGTCTTCGAGGCTACAGTCTCTCCCGCGTCATACGCCGTCCTAATGCCTCGTCTGGAGTCGTGACTGCCCTCGTCCAACTTTCTTCGTCTGGCACTAAGCCCTCGAATTCAGCGTTGAGACACATTTGACAATTCCAAATCCTAAGGCAAAGTGTGTCTCTTGCAATTCCCTCTTTCCCAAATCAACAATTCCAACCATCATCCAAAAAGACGGGCCGTCATTCATTTCAACAAAAAAGCATCGACGCAGCCTTCAACGACAGCAAGTAATCAAACAGGAGCTGCTCCGTTCTCATTCCCTTCCCCTCTCGTATCCCCCAGGTCCAAAGGAAGGAAGAAGGAAGAGGAGAAGAGCTAGTACACTGCTCTCTCAGAAGTCAACGGGAGGTTTGGGCACAGAATCAGCAAGATGATCTTTACAAAATCCCACCTCCTCATCGCCCTCCTCTCCATCATCTCCACCCTCCTACCACAACAACCTCCTACCCCTCCGCTCTCCCTTTCCTCCATCCCTCCTCCTACACATTTGAAGATGACATCCTCCCTCCCTCCCCGCCACATCTCGCGCTCCCTCATCGACAAGGAACCTTTTATGACTCACATGGAATCCATGGAACTCATGCGTCTGGTTCCTGGGCCGAAACCCAAGAAGTTTGTTGAAAAGAAAATGTTGGAGGGATTGGAACATGTGCATGTGCATTATTATGTGAAGGGAGAGAAGGCGAGGCAGGTGTTGAAGCGGTTGAGAGGGGTCGGAAAGTTGTTTGGGAATGAACGGTTGGCGAAGGTTTATGAGATGGCGACGGGGAAGAAGAAGGGCAAGTGTTTGGATGTTTGTAGTGGTGTGGATTATAGGTGAGTCTTTTATCTATTGTTGATTGCATTTTTATTTAAACTATTTCACCTTTACCATCGTTAACTTGTTATTTATTTTCCTTCAGAGCGTGCGCCGACTGCTCATACCGTCACCTTTCATACCAACTCGAGAACCAATCCCTTTTCCACGCAAAAAAGAAATCTCGTCGTCGGCGTCGTAAGCGTGGAAAGGGATCAAAGCTTGCCATGAAGGCGCCTCCATTTGCGGTCGACGAGATGCAGGATTTGAATGAATTTCACGCGGATTTAGTGGACGTTGGGGAGGTTTAAATGGATTTTACGGATAGTGGGTGATAGAAATCTGTTGTATTATTTTGTTTGTATCAATGGGACACGTGGAAGATGGGGGTGTTTTGACGTTGTAAGGATGAAGCTATGCCCCTTTTTTTTTCGCGTGGTTGATCTTGTTGCGGTGTTTTGATCAGAAGGTGGTTTTCTGTCGCCATTTGTCTGTTTCTCATTATCATTTTTTCTTGTGTCGAGTTTCGTTTATGTTGTTCCTTCTGCTTTGTTTGTTTTTGACAAAGTATGAAATATATCGATGTTTATTTTCGTTGTTGTAATTGATATATTATATGGGGTTAACGGATACCGTGAAACACTCGGCTATTTGGATGACGTCCCTTTAAAGCTCACCTTTTGCAACGCTCAGGTAACCTGTCAGTAAGGACAGCCAATGCGGTCTCTCCCAGTGACGATACGAACTGGGCGATACCCGTCGTCAGCATCCACACAGAAATGCCTTGTTCCATTCGTGTAACAACAATTTCGAGAAAGGTTTAATCAGAGGCCTCTTTTCTGCTCTGAACCAATTCCAATCCACACTACACTACACTACACTACACAAAACCAGCGTAGACTACACTACCGTACACTAGCTTACCATCCCGTCGTCCTCTGTCCTCCAACTCCATCGACACCTCAACCCTCACCGATTACAATTCAACCCCAACCAGCTGTACCATCCTTACCCAACCTACCTTCAATAACCTTAATGGGTGGTGGCCATGGTTAACCTGAACAAGCGAGCGCCTCAAGCTCAAGCTACAATCACATTACCAACACCATTCCCTTCATCAACTGCATTACCATCCATACCATCAATATCATCAGCATCATCGACCACCAGCAGCTCGTTATACCCTTCACCTACCAATTCCCTGTTTCGACCCACTTTCCCTGGGAACGCAAGCGGACCTCCTGCGTTTCTATACCAATCCTCTGTTGTGAACGTTCCTGAGAGAGGAGAGGTGTACTTGTTGGGAGGAACCGTCTTTAGCAAGTTCACAGAAAGTACAGAGGTGGCTTGTAACAATACAGTGTACATATATTTTCCAGAGTATGATACATGGGATACTGCTGCCACCTCGCTCCCATCAGGGCTCTGTGGACATACTTCAACCCTTGTCAACAACACTATTTGGTGAGCACACTGGTTTACTAGTAGTTTGCTCGGCTGTGATTTATGCTGATAGTTTGTTTGTTATTTTTTCTTCTTTCCAGGGTTGTGGGTGGGTCGTTGATTGTGCCCTCTTCAGATACGCAAGCGAAAGATTGTAAGTCTTTTATTCTATTCCACATTTACACTACCTGCATTCTCTGATTATTTAATGCGAGACACTCAAAAACCTTTTTTACCATTGAATCTTTGCAGCCTTAAGCGAATTGATATATGCGTTGGATTGGATAGTCGGGAATGGTCAACGTTTTCGTCATCAAATTCTTCATTTGTCCGAAGATTTAATCACGTCAGCCTTTCAAACGCGTCTGGTATCTACGTATTTGGTGGCCGGTCTTCCTTCTTCACAGCTTTAAACGACATGATCTTTTTCAATTTACGTGGAATTGCTTTGCCTGGAAAGAATGGCGGCACACAAACTCTCCCTGGCTCAACAGTGATACGGGTCCGAGACCTCGTCTTCCTCGTGCCATCGCTTCTGGAGTGCAAATGACTGGAATAAATGGACGCCGGATAGCGTTTGCTTACGGAGGTTTTAATCAGTCCAAAACTGCTGTTAGCGTCGGGCTTCTCAACTCAGGGCAGAAGATTCTTGGTTTGCATGGGACCTGATACTGGGCTGGATGTTTCCGAAAACTCTGCGTACTGGGGATTGGAAGGCTATCGATTCCCAGATCCCGTACCTACCACAACTCTCTCTACTCCCTCGTCCACCGTCACATCTCCCACAAATCCCTCTGGTACAATCCCCGCTCTCCCCACGACTACATCCTCAACCTTGACAACATCACGCCGACTCGTTGCAACATCAACCCCCTTCCCCGCCGATAATCCTACCGTCAGTGGACCCACATTCAATGCCACCTCCTATGTCGGAAATTATGCTTTTGCTGCCAACGATAACGGTACAGTTGCCTACTGTACGGTGGCGGTGTCGATCAACCTACCTCCTCGTCTGCATTGTGGGTTTTAAATGCATCGATTCCAGGAGCGTGGAGATGGCGCCAACTTTCTCCATCGTTTTTCCAGACCGCGTCAACAATATCTGGAGGGAATGGAACAGCGAATGGGACTGTTCTTTCTGGAACGGCGACTGTGGCGGGGACAGCTGTGCCGACTGGGCAGCCGTCGCTGTCGCAGCCAAAGGAAACGGATTTGTCGCTTCCTCAGGCACTATCAGCAAGAGGGGTGATTTATGGGAACCGGGTCATCTTTTTTGTTCCGGTAAGATTTTATTCGCCTTTTTCATTTTAGAACCATCATCTGAAGAGTGTATTTATAACTTTTCTTTGTTTGACGTTTTCTTGATTGCAGTACTATGACGACAATACCTTTGGAGGTCTCGTCATCTATCACCCAAATAATGACACATTTACCCGTCGCAATACTACCAAATCCGCCATCATACCTCCTTGCCCCAATTCCCACCGATACCGCCCGTAGCGGCTTAAGCCCTGGTGCTATTGGAGGCATCGCCATAGCCTCTCCGTCATCGTCCTGGCAGCCATCGCCGTCGGCTTTGGGTTACCGTGCGGCAAAGATGGAGGGGTTCGAAACCACTAAATCATTCTCCGCGTTGAGAAATCAGGAGAGGATGGTGGTGAGGATGGTGGAGAATCTCCGTCGTCTTCGCTTGGAGGAGCTTCGGATTCGACTATGACGGCTGCAGCTGCAGGATTGGCTGGAGCGGATGCGGCGAGGAAATCGGAGGCTGTCACGCCGTCGAGGTCTGTGGTTGGTCGATGGTGGATGGAGCCAAGACTAGGAGAGGGAAGGGGTTTGTGAGAGATGAGGAGGAGGAGATGGTCCCTATGGAGGAATTGATGTATAAGGGAGGGCAACCGCTGCCTCATCGAGGTCGACCTTGCCTCGGGGAATGGAGAGGGTTCAAATGTCGGGCCATCGTCTGCTTCGTATGTGACGACGTCGTCGACGGATTCAACTGCGTCTGCTTCGTTGGCTAGACGGGATCGTCAGCCTTCGGGGATCAGCTTTGTTGGGGACAACGGATGACGTCGTTGTCGTCTTTGAGGGAGGGCATTGTTGAAGTAGAAGAGGCAACACCCGCTCCGTCCCCAAAGAGATCCATATCGGGTGTTCACTTGCCTTTATTGGGTGCTCCGACTCCTCAGACCTCCATTGTCGCTGCAACAACCAACGTGGTTTCATCCTCCATTCCCAGCGCCGCTGTACATGCACCGCTTGCAGGTGCGTTCCGTCCACCCAATAGAACCGTCACCGCCTCTCATCACCGTAACGCGAGTCTCCCCATGTCAATGCCACCACATCAACCTACAGTGCTGGTACTGAGCACCCTCTATTCTTCTCTCTGCTCCAAA
>JAHLKC010000200.1:0-50062 GCA_025449115.1 Chytridium lagenaria
TCTCGCTGATGGTGAGTGTACTATTAACAAATACAGCCGTTTTCATAAAGGAATAGCGTGGATTTAATAAAGCAAAAGTAGTGCTCAGTTGCTAGAGAATTCTGTTTATGTTGATAACATGTTGATGTTGTTGGCTTAAGATAAAATAGCCTTTAATACCCTCTGCACGATTGCCCAGTCGTTGCTTCTCATGACTTACTTGCGTGCCATTGACGTATTCCACTCTGCTTGACAAAATTGAAATTCAATACAAACTATATAGCTGGTAGAAAACACCAATTTACCCACGATATCTTTGCATAATAATGAAGATTCAAACGTTTCCTCTTTCAAATTATGCATTCCATCCATCCAACCACCACGTTCTCGTCCTCAGTTTCGTCACGAATCTTTTATATCCTGTCAGTAATACTATTTCACTGTTTACTCTTCCTTTGAAATATCATGTCTCGATACGGAAACACGTTCCATAGAGACACTCCAGGACATGTTGGCCTATCCAGAGAACGAAAATACTATACCAACCCAGTGAACACCTGTCTTGAACAAATCAACTGGTCAAATTCAAAGCATCCAAATATTTATGCTCGGAGCATCTATGAACGTGTAAGATGATGAAGCATGCCTTTGAGATACGTGAACGCACTTGAAAAAATGAGGGTAAGTTTCTTACTTAAACGATAATCACCAGTAACTGGTGAAGTAACTAGCGAATAGTGCGGAAAGGGTCTCTTGACGCCAATAAAGAATTCGGACGTTAAATTCCTGCTTGACGACTTCTAATTACGCAAAACAACGGAAAAAGAAACATTAACGATGGTGAATCTGAGAATGGGCATATTGGCTTTAGAGCTCTTATGTGGAATAATGAGAGGGCGTGGATAGTACTAGACCGTTTTACGGGGAGGTTAATAAACGATGATGGTGAGGTCGCTGAATGAATGGTTGTCCTCTATAGTTGCGGAAGTTTCTGTTTTGAAGACTCAGTGAGCGTTGTGTTTCGAGATGAAAGGCATTGGAGAGAGCATTCCATGCAGCCATGTTTAGCTTTCCAAAGGGCATCACCAAATGTCAGTTCGAGCTCCCTCACCAGAAAAAAAAAAAAAAAAAAAAAAAAAAAGTCACTCTCATAGTGCTCACCAACGATGGTCAGAAAACACCAACCCCCAAGGCAAAGGAAGCCCAAGTTTCCTCCAAGCTGAAAGGCAGAGGAAAGCTCGAGATGAGGAACGAGAATGCCGATACCGAGGAATCCGGACCGTCGTCGACCACGTCGTGGAGAAGAAGACGAAGAACCATCTTGAATTACGAGTTGAACATGGGCGAGATTGATCCTGATGATGATGAGGAGATTGATGATGATGAGGCGTTTGATTCTGACGATGAGGAAAAGTATGGTGGGTTTTTTGGGGCGACGGGGGTGTCAAGAAGGTGAGGGCGATTGTGGAGAGAAAACGTGGTGGTGTTTAACCAAGATGACGGTTTTTAGGCTGCAAAGGAACGACCGGAAGAATCTATGGATTTATTGGATGAGGGACGAGTTTTCGGAAAGGAGGACGGTCAATGATGGATGAAGAGGAGGATGAGGATGACGAGGATGAGGATCTGACGCTGAAGAAGATGACGGGAACATGTCACCATCAGTGATCTTCTCGACGCTCCTTCCTCCACCCACCAAACCACCGACAAAAAACCATTAAAACCAAAAGGGAAATCAGTCGTCGACGGTCTCCTCCCACAAGACCTTGAAACGATCTTGATGACGGTGTTGACGAGGACTGGATGAACGAGGACGAAGAAGCTTCGGTAGTGACGAAGACGACGACGAAGGAAACGACGACACCGGCCCCTCCCTCGTCGACCTCATCAAGGTCTAGACGGTAAACCGCGCGTTTCTAAAAAGCGGAAACTCCCTGAAATCGAGGAAGCCCTCGCTCCCTCTGAATTCAACGTCCCCTCCCGCACTCGATTCGTCGACGCCTCCACGTCAAAACGTCGTCTCACCATCGCAGATCTTGTGGGTGATGTTGCCGATGAGGCTGGGTTTGCGGCGTTGAGGAAACAGGTGGATGATTTTGCTCAGGAGACGGTGGGGAAGAAAAGTCGGAGAGCGTTGACGGGACAGGCGGAGCGGCACCGCTTCCGCCGAGGTTGCAGGCGCAGATGGAGAGGAGACGGCGTATAATGCGGCCAAGAAGGAGGTTTCAAAGTGGGCTTATACGGTGAAGAAGAATAGAGAGGCGAGCAGTTGGTTTTTCCTATGAATGAACCGCAGGTGGCTGGGTTCACGAGTAGCTCGCTTGTTGGAAGTTTAAGGTGATTTTTTTTTTTTTTTGAAAGGCGGGTTGTGTTTTTTGCGCAAGGAATTAAAAATGGTTTCCTTTTTTTTTTTTGTTCTAGTCCGAGACCACGCTTGAGCAGGAAATCGCGCAGGTTTTGAAAGACAAGAAACTGATTGAAAAGGAGCAGATGGAGATGGAGGAACTTGAAATGAAGGAATTGACCAAGGAAGAGGTACGTCATTTTATCAATGTTTTCTCTCTAAACGTTCATCAGGTGGAGGCGCGCCGCTCTGAACTCGCGAAAATGCATCACTCATGTTTTTCGCGGAACAAAAGCAGAAAAAGATTGCAAAGATCAAGAGTAAGGTTTATCGAAAGATTCAGAAAAAGGCAAAAGAAAAGGCGGGTGCTTCTGCAGAGAATTGGCGGCTGTGGACCCGGAGCTGGCTATGGAGAGGCAGTTAAAGCAGGAGGCGGAACGGATTAAAGTAGGGAAATTTGGTTCAAGTTTTGTAATGTTGACGGTTGTGCGTTTTGTTTTTTTAGGAGCGTATGACGTTGAAGCATAAGGGGACCGGAAAGTGGCACAGTCCATGCAAACTCGGCGAGATAAGGGTGCAGGGTGGGTAGTTTTACTTTTTTTTGTTTTTTTTTGGGGGGCGGGGCGTTGAAAAACTGGTTTGAACATTCGCTGATTTATTTTTCTGTTTTCACAACAAAATAAACAACAGACAAAAGAAGCCTTGATGGACCAATACAATCGTCACCAAGAACTCACGAAAAAGATCACCGCCTCGACTCTGACGACGAAGGTAGCGACGACGAGGGCGATACCGCGTTTGACCCAGAGAACGATAACCCTGATGAAGACGTTGACGACACGAAAGCCGCTGCATTGGAAGCACCTCGAAGACATGTCTGCCGCTGCCATGAATGGCGTTGAGGCACCCAAAAAGGGGATCTTTGCGATGAAGTTTATGCAGAGGGGTTAGAGAACAAGCAGAAGAGTTGAGGGCGCAGATTGAGCAGGCGAAACAGGATATTTTGGATGAGCAGGTGGATGGGGTGTTGGGAGTGAGGAGGAGTATGAGGGGATGAGGGGTTGTCGTCGGATGAGGAGACGGGGATGAAGAAACGGGGGAAGGAGGTTGGGGAAGAAGAAGATGCAGGTGGGAGACGGATGACGTTTGGACAGGAGGAGGATAGGGATGGGGCGGTGGATGAGCAGGAGATGGAAGGTGTATGTACCGCATTCGATGGCACATAGTGTCAAGGTGTCGGACCTGTTACGGTTAATATGAAGCAGAGGAAACCGACGGCTCCCAAGATCAAGCCGTTATTCGAGACTGATAACTTTTCAGGTATGTTTTTTTTTTCAATGAATCCCTGTTTCCTTTTTTTTTTTGGCTGTTTGTTTTGGGAGTTTGTTTTTTTGTTTGACTTGTTTTGGAGTTTGATTTGTTGTCTTTTTTTTGGGGGGGGAATTCGATTTTTATCTGACTTGTTTTCAATTTGTACAGTTGAGGATGACGAAGATCAAGGGTTTAATGCTACAATCAAATCCGGAGATCTTTCTCAAAGTGCCACTGGTGCCGACTTTTCCATTGAGCCAAAGAAAAAGGCCACCCCAGAGACCCATACCCCTTCCGCGCCCGCCTCTACCAAATCCGTATCAACAATCCCTGCAACCACCACCACCACTTCCGACAAAGCCGACGAACCTTCACCAAATCACGACGACCATGACACCTCCAGCGCAAACCCATGGCTAGACGTCCAAGAAACCAAAGACGGCCGAAGCTACCGTAAAGGCAAAGGAGAAACCAAAGACCGTGTAGCCGAAACGCACAAAAAGCAACACACACTCGATGACGTGAAACTCAATCTTGATTACAAAAAGCTTGAAAAAAGCGTTCCCAACTTTCTTGTTCAAAAAGGTGGACGTGGCGCTCCACAACCTAAAAGGGAGTCTGATCCTGGCCGACCACATTGCAGATGGAGTTTTCGGATTCCGACAGTGATGATGATTTTGGAACGGTGGGATGCTGAGGAGAGGAGGAATGTGAAGGAGTTGTCAAAGATGGAGGTCATGCAGATGGCTTTTGCGAATGATGATGTGTTTGCAGAGTTTAGGGAGGAGAAGGAGGCTGTGGTTGATGCTGATAAACCAAAGGATGTGGATGTCACACTCCCTGGATGGGTGAGTTCTTCCCCCTCCCCCCTTCCCCCCACCCTTTTTTTTTTTTTGGGTACCCTAGAGGTTCTTTTTCTCTTGGTGATATTTGTTTGCTGATGCGAGCGTTTTGTGTATTTAATTGAAGGTTCATGGGCGGGGAACGGCGTTGCGGCAAAAAAGAACGTGGTGATCAAGAAAGCCAAACCAAACGAAGGCGTTGACGCGTCAAAGCGAAAAGACGCGAAACTCCGTAACGTCATCATCAACGAAAAGCGAAACAAAAAGGTACAAACAAAAACGCTCCCATTTCATCTCTTTTTTTTTTATTGTTTGCTTAACTCCTTTTTTTTTTTGCCAGGTTACCAAATTCATGACCACCCAACTCCCTCATGGCTTTGAAACACGTAACCAGTATGAGGAGAGTATTCGGTTACCCCTTGGACGTGAATGGAATGCTCATCAGGCGCATTCTAAACTGGTTGCGCCAAAGGTGGTGACAAAGATGGGGAAGGTGATTGCACCGCTTGCTGTTGTGATGCAGGCGCCTGGAAGAAGCGATAAGGTTGTATTTCCTTTTTTTTCCGTGGTTCTGTTTGATTTTTAAGGAGTTGAACCTCCAGTACTGTTTCAATAGATTGATGTTATTGTAAAAATAGGTGTGGATTTTTTGGATGATGTACTTTGAAACCAGCCTTTTTCCGTTTGTAACAAAATTGGCATTGAACGATCAAGCGGACCTCATTATACCACATGTCATTGATATATATTTAAGAAGTCGTTGTCTGGTTTACTCATTTTGGAATAGTTTTCAATTTAATTGGTGATGGTTTGATGATTGTCTTTCTATCTTACTGTAATGTCGTGTATGAGGGTCTAAGGATCCCTTTGAATGTAATTTTTCTGGTGTGCCTTATGTAGTCGATATATTGGTTGTAGTCTTTACCTTTCTTTGATTATGCATCATTCCAGTAAAAAAGATCTAGTATACTCTATCGCTAGTGAGACATGTTCTTTTCGTGAATGAAGTGGCGGTAGGTCGATATTGACGTAACAGTTTTTTAAAAAAATACCTGTTGATTTTGTTGCCAATGGTGTTGGCAACGTCGAAAAAATCCTAATAGAAGTCATATTTAATTCGAACTAGCTTAAAGAAGCTCTTCCTGTCCCTTACACTCATTACAAAAACATGCTATTTCCAGTGATATCTAATGAATAGCTTGTGCAAATACCCCTACCATTGAAGCTGAAGTGTAAACGATTTAAAGGAAATGACAGATATATGTAAAGCTTAATCGAAATTAACTTTGCTTTTATATAATAACAGTTGATCTGCTTTTATAACACCTCCTTCATCCACAACCCTTCCTTACATTTTCAACAATGCACAACCTTCGTCGGCCTCTTCGCTTTCACGCTCTCATACACCTCCTCCGCACTCTTTGGCAACCCCTCCATCCGTTCCCCAAGCCGTTTCCTTAACCGTCTCCTAATCCATTCAAGCGATCACCCTGCTTCTTCTCAAAGCCCTTCTCCCTCTCCTGCAACACCATCTCCACAAGTGCCGTCTTTGCGTGCGGGTGGCGCCATATCGTCCCCGTCCTCTCAAATACCGTTTCCTCAACTCCTGACTTAAAATTGCACCATTCTTCTCGACAAACGCGTCCGCTGAATATACGTTAACAAAAAAAGAGTACAGAGTCTCAAGTACCAATGTAAGTTTTGGAAAGATCCAGCCCGGAATCTTTGGCTTTGACAATGGCCTCGCTTAAAGCTTCTTCCATTTTCCGGGAAATGCGTTTCCGAAGCCACCGGACTTGAAGGAGAGCTTCTTCAATAGTGAGGCCTTTTACTTGGGAAACGAGGGGGAGGAAACGGGAGTATTCGACGTGAAGAAAGTTTTGGCGGTATGTGATAATCTAGACGAAAATGGTCATGAATTTGGTTAATCAACGACGGAGAAAATGTGAGAGAAGTAAATATATATCGCCAAGGGTATTTGACTGCAAACACATGCACGCATATCGTGAACCCATCCAACCCCGTAACCTTTTCTCCCTTTTCCTTAAAACCAAACGCCGCCTTCACCATAATACAAAACCTCACCTTTTCTCCACCATCCTCCTTCAATCTATCTAAAAATCCTTGCCTCCCATTCCCCACAACCTCCTTCGTCACAAGCTCTCTCGCTGCCTTCAATGCTTCCTTCCCATCTTCTGGCAACGACCCGTGACTTTTTCTTGTCAAGCGATTCCATGATCCTCCTGTAGACGGTAGACGAGTGACAGTGGCGTAGCATGCGGTGAGGTTGGGTGAGAGGAGTTGGATGCGGGGAAGAGGTGATGGCAGGTCCGAGTTGGATGCATGTGTGTGAGGTTCATATTTTTGCACTTTTCCTTTTCCTGACAAATTTTTTTCAGCCTTTCTGGACTTCAATAACAAGGGTTAAAAACACTAAGATGAGATACATGTTATTTAATACTTTAATGTGAATTTGCATCATGGCTCAAAAGAATGAGGGATGGATATGCTCGAATACTTAATATCTTTAAAGGCGTTTTTAAAAAAGACTCATAATAAAGACGATTGAACAGCTGTCGAGTTCATACTCGAGATGCTACCCAGATCGCTGCTCTACACCCTTGCTTGATAACTGCAGTCAATGGATCGTAAGCAGTTGCCTATTCAAATTAAAGAGAGTTAATAATAGATACCGGAAATAATCGAGGAATGGACAATGAGGTTTACCTGCTTCGATTCATGATTCACTGCGATATCGAGGTGTCCCGAGCTCTTCATCGCGGAATTCGCGAATCACCTTTTGAAGTTTAGTAAGTTTCGTACAAAGTAAAGTGAGAAGCAATAATACAATAATATAATGTGAATACCTCAATAAGCTTCCGAACCTCCTCATTATCCTCGAACTTGATAAGTTCACGAATTTGACTGTAAATATATCAGAACTGGCAATATAGAACATCATGAAGGCCAGGCCAAGCCAATATTAACCAATATTGGTGTATGCGGCTAAGATGCCTGCGGCAATAGAATGATTTTATAAAAAAAAAACACGTCGTCGTCTCAGCGGGCGTGTGTACGCGTCCGAAAAGGACGCTGGTTGTGTGCAATTTACATTCACAAGATAAAAGAAAAAAAAAGGGGCACAAACTCACTCATTGTAATGCTCGCCAATAACCTCCTCAACAGCTTCTGTGCAGGCCATAGCAGCACGTGAGCCTAGCATTGCTGTTCCGGCACCTAATGCGAAACCCATTGCTTCCCAAACAGGTCTTAACGCGCTAGGCCTGACACGATTCTTTGCAAGGAGATCGTCAAGAACGCGGAGATGGCGTTTTTCTTGATCCCACATATGCTGTTTATTTTGTATGAACGAATGGTGTTGCAACTTTTAAGAGAGAAGGCACTAATGGCATTGACGACGAAGAGAAGCCCCCAGCTTCTCTTCAACAAAAGTAATATACATAAAGGAAATTACCTGAATAACGGGGCCAGAGGTTGGGTGCTTCTTCAACACGGATAATTGACCGCGATAGATGGAATCCGCGCCAACTTCTCCTGCATGGTCCACCCTCAACATAGACTCTAAAGCTTCCACTGCTTTGGTGAGAGTTTAGGAATAGACTTTCCATGCGATGATGACGATGATGACGATGATGATGCTGATGCTGTGATGAAGATGAGGGGCGTGAGATGATGGAAGCGATATGCCGTCTCGACGCAGGTGTGAAAGAAGACGATGCATGTCGTAACAATAATGAAATGCAATATGTGGGCAATCGAATCTTGGACAAACTTTTGATCCTTTTCAGTGCAAAGAAATAATAATAAGGAATGGTTGGGCAGCAGCATCTAAGGCAGCGGCATCAGCAGCAGGACTTTCAAAGCGAACCGATTCCTGATCTTTACAGCAGTTTTTGGAGGAATGCTTATGGGTAATAGACCGTGTGGCTGTTTTATTCTTATATTGAATATGAATGTCTAACATGTACTTAAACAATATATGATGAACTACAGGTGCGCAGAGCATGCACTGGATTCTAAAACCAGATGTGAGACTTCACGTCATTGATGAAGAAACCACAACTGCCTCACCCAACACCACCACCACCGCCGCTTCGTCCTCCACCAAGAAGGCATAGATATGGATAGTTGAAGAAGGATGAACGTCACACTTGCAAAGGATTGACAATTCTGTCAACATCATCAGCTCTTGCTCATCTCCCTTTTCTTTCCTTAATATTCCCCCCCGATATCCCCTCTCCTTCTCATCTTCTGTGTGCGGTGGTTTGGGCTGCCTCTATCAGAGAATATCCATCGTATCGCTCGAAACCCGCCCCGTCACGTCTATCCCCTCTCCCCACCGTCATCACAAAACGTTGGGTGAAAAATAAATTGATCAAAACCAAAACAAACAAATTAAACAAGACAAACTTTCTTTCGGCTGCTGGCCAGCAAGGGAGAGTAAAGCACAACACACGCACACACCAACTTCGAGGAATCCTCATCGAGGGGAGGATAATCACAACACTTCCAGGTCATCATCATGGCCGACCTCGGGTCAAAGACCAACCTTCACAGGTCAAACAACAACCTCAACTATGCTCACGATAATGATCTCAAGAAAAAGGGGGTTGCTGGTCAGAATCAGATGGAGAAGAAGAGGGCCTCACTAGATGCGAGGCATCGTTTTCTGCTGGAGAAGTTTTCGCAGTATGTGGATGAGAAACCCGCGGGTTTGGAGAACTCGTTGCTGCTAGGGAATAAGCTCGACGTCGTCAATGATTTCTTTGCCGAGGGTGGGAGTAAGAAGGTTCTCTTCTTTTGGCAGGCTGCTCCAAAGGTAAGAGCTTATTATCGAAGGCGATCCGATCGTAGTAGGAATGATATTTTGGGGAGGTGGATGTTGGGGTTGTCTTCCGCCTAGCGAAAAGCATCAGGCTCCACACGACTTGATCCATTTCAGCGTTGACGTACCCCTTCCCCGACAATGTTTGGCCGGCTTATATATACTTTAACGGACTATTACTCCTTCTACAACATATCAATAATACTAATCTCCCCCCTATCGTCTAATTATAGGATGATACAATCAACACCAAGACTACTGCGCCAATCCTTCTTGGTCAGGCCCAGCAAAAGACAAACACATTGATTGTCACTACCGGAACGCGTGACGGTATCGCTGGGACAGGATGTTTCTTCATCCGTCCTTCGACAAAGGCAATCACCGTACAGAACATCTTTACCGATATCTGCTTTGGCTTGATCCAGCCCAACATTCTTCCATCCTTGACAACTATGGTGAAGCATGTGGTCATGCCCGCCTTAAAGGCGCAGGTGAGATCAAGGCTTCCTTTTTTGTTTTCGACATATATTAATTTAAATGGGGATTTTAGGAGAACTGGGGTGTTTTAAACAGACAAAAAGACGAATCCGTCAAATCTTTTATGGAAGTTTTGGAGCGCTTTGTTAACGACCTTGACGTTGCTGTCGTCAACCTACACGACTCCGTTCAACTCCACCCAACTACTATCGATTTAGACGCCTACAAAAAACCCTCCGACTACGCCAACGCAACCCACAATCCCGACGTCGTCAATGCCCTTGAAGGTATTCTCCATCGTTCTGACATTGAACTAACTATACAAAAGGCCTTGTCAACGAATGGTGCAAACAGATCGAGCAAGTGCTCGCCGAGTCCGAGCAAATGCGTAAAGAAGCGGACGATATTGGTCCAAATGCCGAGTTGGCGCATTGGAAGGCTAGGATGGTCAAGTTCAACAGCATTACGGATCAACTTAAGTCACCGAACTGTAAAAAAGTTATTGGGATCTTGAATGCTGTCAAATCGAGGGCTTTGCTCAAGACCTGGAAGGATTTGGATAACAGGGTCACAGATGCGGCGAATGAGTCCAAGGTTTATATTTTTTTGAAATTATTCATCTTTAGTCTACGACAAAGTATTGACATCTTTTCAGGACAATGTGAAATACTTGTACACACTTGAGAGATTCTACGACCCCCTTTATTCTTGCGATCCCATTGGAATGATCCCTGCCATACCAGGTCTCATCAATGCAATTAAGATGATCTACAGGTGAAAGCTTCATTTATAACCAGATTATTAACTGTTCTCAACAGCATTTCGAGATACTACAACACTTCCGAGCGCATGACCTCCCTCTTCGTCAAAGTCACGAACCAAATGATCACTAGCTGCAAAGAATTCATCTACAAAGATGGCGGCTCGAAACTTTGGGACCAAGATCGAACTGTCCTCGTCAAGAAGCTGACGGATTGTATTAAGTTAAATGAGGCATATCAAAGATGTTTCCATGAGACAAAGGTATAACCGAATTTCATCCTAACACCACTCTAATTTTGAGCTAGAAACGTCTCCAAGAAACTCCTCATGAGAAGCAATTTGACTTTTCTGAAATGTACATTTTCGGAAAATTCGACGCATTCTGCAAACGTATCCAAAAGGTCATTGATATGTTAGCGTCATCGAGAAGTTCTCATTGTTGGAAAAACTCGGTATTGAGGGCATGGACTCTCTTATCAAGCGATTCTCCAACATCATGATGCAGATGCAACGCAAACCCTACGACATCCTTGATCACCGTAAGATGGAGTACGACAGCGACTACTCCACGTTCAAGAAGCAAATCTCAGATCTTGAGGCTAATCTTCAACAATTCATCGACCTGTCTTTCGAGCACATAACAAGCACCGAAATGTCGCTCAACTTGCTCCACAAATTTAGTCAAATCAAGGACATGCAGCTTGACCTTGAGTCAAAATACCACGCGGTCTTTGTTCACTACACTCGCAAAGATCTTGAAGGCGTCCGCAAGCTGTACCAAAAGTACAAGGACGCCCCTCCCATTCCTCGCAACACTCCCCCGGTTTCCGGCGCAATCGCCTGGTCGCGTCAACTCTACCGTCGGATTGAAAACCCTATGAAACAGTTCAAATCCAACACCTCCGTTCTCGAAAGTCTTGAAGCCAAAAAAGCACATTCGTAACTACAACAAACTCGCACGCGCTTTGATTGAGTTTGAGCTTCTTTGGCATCGATCCTGGTACAACATTGTCGAGCAAGCTAAAACTGGTCTTCAGCCACGCTTCTCGTTGCAGACGCTGACGGAAATCTCTACGTTAACTTTGACCCCCAGATCATTCAGTTGATTAAGGAGACAAAGTTCTTGATGAGACTTGGGCTTGATGTTCCTGAAAGTGTGCGAAATGTGTGCTTGAAGGAGATGTACTACAAGGGGTTGTATAGCGGGCTCCAACATATTCTCAACAGCAAGAAACGGGTGCTTGAGAGGGTGTCCAATATTCTTCGCCGGGCTATGGGCCCGCATATCGAAGAGCTTGATAAGGCGCTTCAACCGGGTTTGACGGCGTTGACATGGACGTCGTTGAATCTTGACAACTACCTTGAGGCAAATCACCACCAGCTCGCCAAGCTTGAGGAACTCGTGGACAAGTTGCTAGATATCACTGAATGCCGGATCAACAACGGTGTCAGAAAGATTGCAGAGTTGTCGTTGTGTGAAGTGCCCGCTGAGAATGAGCAGTGGACGGTCGAGTACTTTTTGGAGCGCACGGAGAGTCGTTGCACGTCTGTTCTTCAAGCTATCAACAACCGGAGTAATCTCATTGAAGGTGCTACGAGAGATATGGTCATGGAGCTCTCGAAAGGCGTTCCACAGCCTCTTACTCAAGACTTAAAGTTGTCGTATGAGAGTGTCTACTATCATTTCAACTTTCAGAACTTTGAGGCCCTCGTTCAATGCACGAAGGGGTCCGTGGATCTTTTGAGGTCGCGTTTGGGAAACTATACAAGCAATCAATACGGCAAATCCGGCACTCAGCGCCCATTTTTCAAAGCCGAGATAGTCCTTCTCATTCCCAACGTCGTTCTCCAACCGAAGCTTGAGGACATTCAAGGAGCTCTGAACAGGGCCGCAAGCATGGTGGTGGAAGTCTCCAAGAAGCTAACACTAAATTGGAAAGTATTCCTCAACTCCCCCGACGACCACGCCACAGCCCATTACCCAGAAGATACCTCACAAGTCGCCAACAACAAAGACGTGATGAAGGTTCTTGTCATGCTCAGTTCCACCGTCAACTCCATGAAAAAAGACGTTGAGCTCCATCGTGAGCAATTCGCCAAGTACGACTTTTTGTGGAAAGACGATAAAAACGAGACGATTCAGAACTTTTTGAAGAATAATCCTACCATTGGGGATTTCGAGCAGGAGATTAATCGTTATGAGAGTATTGAGAAGGAGATTTCGGAGATTCCGATCACGACACAGATTGGGTTGCTCTTGATTTCGTCGGAGCCACTCAAGCTCGCGCTTATCTCTGAGACCAAGGAGTGGAAGCAACAGTACGGCCTAAACTTAAACCGAAAGGTCAAGAAAGACATGGAGGAGTTGATTGAGTACATGGACAACAAAACGGTGCGTCTCAGTCGCAAAATCTCTGACATCGATGATCTCCGTCTCGCTGTTCAAACTCTCAGCGAGATCCGTGAGACCGAAGTGGACATTGATATGAAAGTCCAACCCATCGAAGAGGCCTATCTCCTTCTCACCAAGCACAACGTCACGGTCACAAAGGAGGAAACGGAATGGTCGACTCGCTTCGATATAGCTGGAAGAAACTTAAGCAGCTCGTCATTGAGGTTCAGACTCATCTAAGTAAGATTCAGCCGGTCTTCAAAGCGGATCTTATTGGGGCTGTACAGAAGTTTGCGCAGGATGTGAAGGATTTCACGGTGGAGTACACTGAGAATGGACCCATGGTTGGGAGTATTCCACCCAAGACCGCATCGGAACGTCTCAACGTGTTCCAACGAGCATTTGACGAGTTGAACCGCAAAATGGGAGACGTATTCGGCAGGAGAGGAACTGTTCTCTCTTCCCGTTACGCCGTTCCCCACATTGGTGAGGGTGAAGAAGGAACTTCGCCTACTCCAAAACCTTTACTCGCTTTATAATGACGTCCTTGAAAAGAGGGCGAGTTACAATGAGACCTTGTGGGCAGATCTTAATCTTGAACGTATCAATACCGACATGATGGATTTCCAGAACAAGATCAAAAAGCTCCCCAAAGCTATCAAAGACTGGGACGCCTTCCTCGAACTCAAAAAGATTGTTGATGATCTTACTGGAAGGTGCCACTTTCTCGAGTTAGCCAGTAACAAGGCCATGCAGACTCGTCACTGGGACTCAATCATGAAAATCACAAAGTGTGAAATTCAACCTTGACCCTGAGATGTTCTACCTTCGAAACCTTCTTGACGCACCGCTTGTGGAAAACCGCGAAGATATTGAGGATATCTGCACGGCAGCGGTCAAAGAGCGGATATTGAGGTCAAGTTGAAGCAACGGTAGCTGAGTGGGAGGATAAGATCTTCACTCTTGCTGGGTTCAAGACACGGGGGAACCTTATCTTAAAACCCAGTTCGACCTCCGAAATTATTTCACAGATGGAGGATTCTTTGATGACGTTGGCGTCACTTATGTCCAACCGGTACAATGCGCCCTTTAAGCAGGAAATTCAGACTTGGGTGCATAACTTGTCGACAGCCTCTGAGGTTATTGAGAACTGGCTTGCTGTGCAAAACTTGTGGATCTACCTTGAAGCAGTGTTTGTTGGTGGTGATATCGCTAAACAAATGCCGAAAGAAGCCAAACGATTCAGTAACATCGACAAGAGTTGGTGCAAAATCATGGTCTTGCCAATGAGCACCCCAACGTCATTCAATGCTGTGTGCTAGATGAGACGATCGCAAACCTACTCCCGCACTTGACGGAACAGCTTGAGCTTTGTCAGAAATCGTTGTCCGGATATTTAGAATCCAAACGTGCCATTTTCCCCCGGTTCTACTTTGTATCGGACCCAGCTTTGCTTGAGATTCTTGGGCAAGCATCTGACTCTCATACGATTCAGGCACACCTCAAGTCCGTGTTTGACAACGTTGCTAATGTGCAGTTCCATGAGAAAGAGTATGACAAAATCCTCGCGATGGAGTCGGCAGAAGGGGAGGTTTCATTGAGTAAACCTATGCTGGCTACTGGAAACGTAGAGATGTGGTTGGGTACACTTCTCACATCGATGCAGACCTCTATCAACGACATTGTCCGGGAGGCTGCGTCCAGAATGAATGATATGCCTCTCACCAAGTTTTTGGATGAGTACCCTGCCCAAATTGGTCTCTTGTGTTTGCAAATCCAATGGACCATGATCTCAGAAGAGGCGCTGACGGCCTCGAAATCTGACAAGAAGAAGATGCGGCGACGAATCAGAGAATCACTGAGATTTTGAACAGTCTTATTGATGTTACTACCAAGGATCTCACAAAGATGGACAGAACTAAGTACGAGACGTTCATTACGATTCAAGTGCATCATCGTGATGTGTTTGAGAAGCTTTACAAGTCTCACGTTAAAAGCCCGGAAGACTTGAGTGGTTGAAGCAAGCACGGTTTTATTGGCATGAAACCAAGGACTGCTGTATTGTATCCATCACCAACTTTGATTTCAGGTACCAGTGCGAGTACCTTGGATGCACGGATCGCCTTGTCATCACACCTCTTACAGATCGTTGTTACATCACTCTCGCTCAAGCCTTGGGTATGTCGCTTGGAGGTTCCCCCGCGGGACCCGCAGGTACCGGAAAGACCGAGTCCGTCAAAGATCTTGGCAAGAATCTCGCGAAATGGGTTGTTGTATTCAACTGCTCTGATCAGATGGATTATCGTGGTCTTGGACGTATCTTCAAGGGTCTTGCTCAGTCTGGTTGCTGGGTTGCTTTGATGAGTTTAATCGTATCGAACTCCCTGTGCTCTCCGTCGCGGCTCAGCAGATTGGCTGTGTCTTCTCGGCGAGAAAGGAGAGGAAGACGAGTTTCATCTTCACGGATGGAGATAACGTTGACTTGAACCCTGAAGTTGGCATGTTTATCACCATGAACCCTGGCTATGCAGGTCGTGTCGAACTTCCCGAGAACTTGAAAGTTCATTTCCGTTACGTCGCTATGATGGTGCCTGATCGTCAAATTATCATCCGAGTGAAGTTGGCCGGATGTGGTTTCATCAGTAACCTTCTTCTTGCTAAGAAGTTTTTCGTGCTTTACCGTCTTTGCGAGGAGCAGCTGTCAAAGCAAGTTCACTACGACTTCGGTCTCAGGAATATTTTGTCCGTGTTGCGTACTTGTGGGTCAGTGAAACGTGCTAACCCTGAGGATAGTGAGAACATGATCATCATGCGTGTGCTGCGTGACATGAACTTGTCTAAGCTCGTTGACGAAGATGAAGCATTATTCTTGTCGCTCGTCAATGATTTGTTTCCCGGTTTGACGGCTAAGAAGGCATCCTACCCCAACATTGAGTCCGCTGTCGACCAGCAGCTATCTGAGGCTAATTTAATCAACCACCCACCCTGGACCCTCAAGGTGATTCAACTTTATGAAACCGCTAGAGTGCGTCACGGTATCATGGTGCTTGGACCGACTGGAACCGGAAAGACCAAGTGCATTAATTCACTTCTCAAGGCCATGACGGTGTGTGGAGATCCTCATAAGGAGCTTCGTATGAATCCTAAGGCAATCACGGACTACCAGATGTTCGGACGTCTCGATGTCGCCACCAATGACTGGACGGACGGCATCTTCTCCAGTTTGTGGAGAAAGACGCTGAAGAAGAAGGGAGAAACCGTCTGGATTGTTCTTGATGGACCCGTCGATGCCGTTTGGATCGAAAATCTCAACTCTGTGCTTGACGATAACAAATGTCTGACCCTCGCCAACGGTGATCGTATACCTATGTCCAGCTCGTGTAAGCTGACATTTGAGGTGCATTCACTCCGTAACGCCTCCCTGCCACCGTCTCGCGTTGTGGTATGATTTACATTGGTATCACCGCCTTGACGTGGGATATCGTCCTTCAGTCTTGGTTCAAAAGCCGTACACCTCAGGAGGTTGCGATCCTCGAGCCTTTGTTTAATTCTAGCTTTGGTGTCGCAAACCAATTCGTTTTGCTTGAACTCCACCCCAAAATGATTATCGCCAAGGTCAGCTATGTGTCAAACCTCTGCACCCTTCTTAGCGGGTTGATCCCTAAGGCTGAGGCCAAACAAGTCTCAGATTTCTGCAGACTACATGGAACGTCTGTACATTTTCGCGCTGTTTTGGAGTTTAGGTGCACTGCTCGAACTCGATGAGAGGAAAAAAGCTACAGGCATTCCTTTTAGAAAAGGCGCCAGATCTCAAGTACCCACCAATTGACCCAGCTTCTCAGGACACGTTCTTCGAATTTTTTGTTTCTGAATCGGGCCAGTGGATGCACTGGAAAGAACGCGTACCAAGCTGGACTTACCCTCAGGACCATACTCCAGAGTTTTCCAGTATCATTATTCCAACCGTCGACAACGTTCGTACTGAGTTTTTGATGGAGACTATCATAAAACAGCAACGATCTGTTTTGCTAATCGGTGAGCCTGGTACCGCTAAGACGGTGACCGTCCGAAAATACCTCGCCAAGCTTACTCCGGAGACACATTTGTACAAGAACTTGTCTTTCTCAAGTGCTACGACTCCGATGATTTTCCAGAGAACTATTGAGTCTTACCTTGATAAGCGGATGGGTTCGACTTATGGGCCTCCTGCTGGGAAGAAAATGATTTTGTTCATTGATGATGTAAACATGCCTGAGATTAATGAATGGGGTGACCAAGTTACTGGTGAGATTGTGAGGCAGCTCATGGAGTGGCAAGGTTTCTACTCTTTGGACCGACCTGGTATGTATTCACGTCATACATTTATGAAACGAATTTACTGTTGTTATATTCCTAACAACAATATTTTTTGTAGGTGACTGGACTGGTATTGTCGACCTTCAATACCTTGCGGCTATGATGCACCCTGGTGGTGGCCGTAACGATATACCTAGTCGTTTGAAGCGTCAATTTGTCGTCTTGAACTGCACCATCCCCTCAGACGTCTCCGTTGACAAGATTTTCGGTACTATGCTCGAGGACATTTCTCAGTGGCCAGAAAATTCACAGAGGAAGTCTCGGCCATGGCTGCAAGGCTTCCAGGAGTCACCCGCCGTTTGTGGCAGTTGACCAAGACCAAGATGTTGCCGACTCCGGCAAAGTTTCACTATATTTTCAATCTTCGTGATTTGAGTCGTATCATTGAGGGTATGCTCAACTCACACGCTGAGGAGATTAGCTCTGTTAAGCTTCTGCTCAATCTTTGGGAGCACGAATGTTCCCGTGTTATTCCTGATCGGTTCATCACTACAGAGGATGTGGAATGGTTCAACAAGACCTTGGTGAACGTCGCCGTTAAGGATCTCGGCGAGGATCTTGGAGCTGTTGTTTCCCAGAAAAGCTTGTTCGTTGACTTCTTAAGGGAACCACCAGAGGTCGAGGATCCTGATGTAGAGATTGATCTCGAGGCTATTAAAGTTTACGAGAAGGTTCCAAGCTTTGATGTGCTCCGTGAGCGCCTCATCGAGTACATGAAGCAGTACAATGAGGCGATTCGTGGATCCAAGATGGACCTTGTGCTCTTTGAGGATGCCATGAAGCACATCGTAAGAATTTCAAGAATCATCAGAACGCCTCGTGGTAACGCTTTGCTTGTTGGTGTCGGAGGTTCCGGTAAACAGTCTCTTACAAAGTTGGCCGCTTTTATCGCCAAGAGTCAGGTATTCCAAATCGCCATCTCCAAGAACTATGGTGTTTCCAACCTCATGGAAGACTTGAAGTTCATGTATAAGATTGCTGGAGCAAGCGGCAAATCCCTTTCGTTCATCTTTACCGATAATGAGATCAAAGAAGAGGGATTCCTTGGTTATATCAACAACATTCTTACATCTGGTGAAATCACCAACCTTTTCCCGAAAGACGAAGTTATATCTATTTCATCAGACTTGCGGCCTGCTTTGAAAAAAGCACGCCCTCAAGTCATGGACACTATTGAGAACTTATGGCAATTCTTCATTGACCGAGTGAAAGCAAATCTTCACGTCGTTCTTTGCTTCTCGCCCGTTGGAGACAAGTTCCGTAACCGCTCTCTTAAGTTCCCCGGTCTTATCAGTGGTTGTACCATGGATTGGTTTACACGTTGGCCAAACGAGGCTCTTAGGGCCGTCGCAGAAAAGTTTGTTGGAGAAATGGACATTGTCGGATCCGACAGTACCAAGAAGGAGGTGGTTTACCACATGGCATTGTTCACGACCTTGTGACAGAGGCTTGCGATAATACTTTGCTCAATTCAGACGACGAACTCACGTCACTCCCAAGTCGTACTATCTTTCCTTACATCCTATAAAAGCTTGTACCATTTAAAGAGATCAGAAGTCGGTGGATCCTCGGACCGCATGAATATGGTCTTTCTAAGCTGATCGAAGCGTCGAATCCGTTGCCGTTTTACAAGAACAGCTTGTTGTCAAAGAAAAGGAGTTAGCTGTTGCTTCGAAGCAGGCAGATGCTGTGCTCATTGAGTTACAGCATCCACTGCCTCAGTGAAAAAGTCAAGGATGCCGTGTACAAGGTCAAGACCAAGTCTGAGGCGATCGCAAACGCAATTAAGGCCGACAAGAGTTTCGCTGAATCGCAACTTGAGGCTGCTAAGCCTGCTCTTGAGGAAGCCACGCACGCCTTGAATTCTATTCAAGCTTCCCATATTTCGACGGTAAGAAAGCTCGCCAAACCTCCTCATTTGATCATGAGGATTATGGACGGTGTGCTCCTTCTTCAAAAGAAAAAGGTGGATACGGTCACTCAGGATCCGGACAAGCCTTGTGCGAAACCCTCGTGGGGTGAAGCGCTTCGTCTCATGTCAGCTTCTGATTTTTTTGACGTCTCTTACGACGTTTGGAAAGGACGAGATTAACGAAGAGACGGTTGAGCTGTTGGAGCCTCTCCTTGACATGCCTGATTTCAATCTTGAAGGTGCCAAGAAAGTGTCTGCTGATGTCGCCGGTCTTGCTCTTGGGTGAAAGCCATGTCATTCTACTTCTCAATCAACAAAAGGTTATTCCTCTTAGGCGATTTGATCGTTCAGGAGGCTAGTTACAGTAGCCATGAATGACTTAACAAGGCCCAGCAAGCCCTTGACGAGAAGCAAGCTGAGCTAGATATTTTCAAGGAAGTACAACGGTGCTATTCTCAGAAGCAGGCTCTACAAGCTGATGCTGACAGCTGTAAAAGGAAAATGAACGCAGCTACAGCCTTATTCCGGCTTGAAGGGAGAGAAGGACCGCTGGACTACTCAAAGCAAGGAGTTTGCTGAACGGATTGGCCGCTTGGTTGGAGATGTTATCTAGCAGTGGCTTTCCTTTCTTATAGTGGTCCGTTAACCAAACCTTTAGGCAGCAGTTGCTTATGGACTGGAAGAAGAATTGGTTAGAAGAAAAATTCCACACACCGAAGATTTAGATATCATCGGTTTGCTTGTCGATAATACAACGTGGGCGAGTGGAATATTCAAGGTCTCCCGACCGATGAGCTGTCTACACAAACGGTATTATCGTCACTAAGGTACTAGATATCCTCTCTTAATCGATCCGCAAACTCAAGCAAAGACATGGATAAAGAACCGGGAGGGAATAACAAGCTGCAGGTGACAAGCTTAACAGCAAGTATTTCAGACAAATGTTGATGACTGCGTCATCAGGGCAGGCCCTTCTTATTGAAGATGTGGAGAAGCATTGGATCCCACTTTGGATAATTTAGAAAGAATCTTATCAAGGCTGGTCGTTCATTCAAAGTCGTTTTGTGATAAGGAAATTGATTTTAGCGAAGGATTTAGTCTCTTATTACTACAAGCTTCCTAATCCCAACTACAACCCGAAATTACGCCAAGTGTAGTATCATTGACTTTACTGTCACGCACAAGGGTTTGGAGGAGCAACTTTAGGTCGTGTTATTATGAGAGAAAAACAAGAACTTGAAACCGAAAGGGCCAAGCTTCTTGAGAGGTTAACTCAAACAAGAGAAAGATGAAGCAGTTGAAGACACTTGCTTGAGCGTTTGACCTACAAAGGGTTCTTGTTGACGATGAGTCTTGATTGAAGTGCTTGCTGTCACCAAGACTACAGCAGAGGAAGTCAACGAGAAGCTGGTGGTTGCCGCTGACACGCAGAAGAAAATTACTGTTGCGCGTGAAGAGTATCGGCCGGTGCTAGTCGTGGAGTATCATCTATTTCCTTATTGCCGAGATGAGTATGGTTAATCCTATGTACCAAACCTCATTGAAGCAATTCCTTGGATGTTCGATGAGAGTATGGAGAAAGGCGCTCCTTCACCTATCCAGTAAGCGTATTCAAAACATTATCGAATACTGTACGTCGTGCTTTCTCTTACATCACCAGAGGTCTTTATGAGATTCATAAAGTGCTTTTCGTTCTTCTCATGGCTCTCAAGATTGATATCTCTATGGTAAAGTCGACATGAAGAGTTCCGCTGCTTATCAAGGGTGGTGTGCTCTAGATATCAACGCCGTCGTAAAAAAGCCATTCAACTGGATCCTGATATGACGTGGCTAAACTTAGTCGCGCTTAGCAAAATGCCTGGTTTAACGATCTGTTGAACCAGGTTGGAAAGAACGAAAAGGCTTGGAAGTCATGGTATGAGAAGGACGGGCCTGAGAATGAGATGCTTCCGAGTGGGTACCAAAATTCTTTGGATGCCTTCCGCCGGCTCCTCTCATCAGATCATGGTGTCTTGACCGTACGATCATGATGGCCAAACAGTACATTGCAAGCTCCATGACTCAACGCTACGCCGAGTCTCAGATCTTGGATCTAGATGCACTTTTGATAGAGTCCGATAATAGACGCCAATGATCTGTCTTTGTCGACTGGTTCTGATCCTTCGTCGGATATTGAGAACCTTTCAAAGAAGTACAAGATTGATATCAAAGCCATTTCCATGGGACAGGGACAGGAGGTTCATGCTCGCAAGCTCCTTCAGCCTTCATGACAAATGGTGGCTGGCACTTCTTCAAAACTGTCACTTGGTTTGCCTTTCATGGATGAGCTCCTTACTACAATTTGGAAACGGAGAGCATTCACGAAAAATTCCGCTTTGGATAACGACCGATGTCAGCTCCAAGTTCCCCATTACCTTCTTGCAAATGGCGATAAAGTTTACCAATGAGCCTCCACAAGGTGTCAAGGCTGGTTTAAAAAGAACGTACGCGTGGTTTACTCAAGACATGCTGGACATGAGTACAAGACCACAGTACAAGCCACTACTGTACGGTCTTGCATTCCTTCACTCTGTCGTGCAAGAAAGAAGAAAGTTTGGACCTCTTGGATGGAACATTCCGTACGAGTTAATCAGTCTGATCTTGCTGCATCGGTTCAGTTCGTGCAGAATCACGTTGACGAATTGGCCCCAAAAGCTTCCATTCATGGCAAACTGCGCGTTACATGTTCTGTGAAGTACACTACGGAGGCAGAGTTACAGATGACTTTGATAGGTAAGATGCTGAAAGGATTTTCTCTTACATTTAAGGCGGCTGTTAAACACTTACGGAAAGGTCTGGTTTGGAGATCACATGTTCCTCGACAACTTTAGCTTCTACAAAGGCTATGTTATTCCACATCTTAAGACAGTTGAAGAATACCGACTGTCTATCGAGTCACTTCCGTTGGTGGATACTCCCGATGTGTTTGGATTGCACCCGAACGCAGATATTTCTAGTCAAACCAAAGATTCGCAGCGTATGCTGGGTAAGAAAACGCTTTCAGTAATCAGTCTCTTACAATTATACAGATACTATCATGTCTATCCAGCCAAAGGACAGTAATGCCGCGGAGTGAGACCAGAGAAGATACGGTCAAGCGCATGGCAAATGATCTCCTCAGCAAGCTTCCCGAGGACTTTGACAAACAAGGCCAAGCTGGCTATCCAAAGCAAGGAGGCATGAAACGCTCAATATTTTCTTGGGCAGGAGATTGACCGGATGCAGATAGTGATTTCAATTGTACGTTCAACGCTCAGTGACCTGAAGTTGGCCATCGACGGAACGATCATTGTAAGCGCTCAGCTTCAGGAAGCTCTTGATGCGCTTTATGATGCGCGTGTTCCTATTGCATGGGTCAAAGTATCGTGGCAAAGCGCAACGCTTGGTCTATGGTACTCTGAATTATTAAGTCGTATTGCACAATTCCACACCTGGCTCTATGATGGAAGCCGTTGGTCTTCTGGCTTTCTGGATTCTTTAACCTCAGGGTTCTTGACGGCCATTCGTCAGAAATTACCCGTGTTCACATGGATGGGCTTTGGATAACGTCAAGGTAATAATTTTTTTTTCCTTTTTTTATTAACATGTGTTCGTGTTGCTAAACCTCTTTGCTATCAGCTTGCACCCGAAGTAATGAAACAAATGAAGGAGGATATTACGGCGCCTCCATCAGAAGGTGTTTATATCCATGGTCTCTTTATCGAAGGAGCTGGCTGGGACAGAAGAATATTCGTCTAACCGAATCCCAACCGAAAGTTATTCACCAAGCCATGCCTGTTGTGCATGTGTCCGCAACCAACTCAACTGATGACGGAGATCCCCGCATGTATAGATGCCCAGTCTACCGAAGGCCAGAAGAACCGACCAAAACTACATCTTTGACATTGACCTTAAAACCACGGCCAATCCCGATTACTGGGTTCTCAGAGGTATCGCGCTTTTGTGCGCAACCTCTTAAAAGCCAGCACCTGTGCTGATTTATACTTTTCGTGTTTGTATTTATTTAATCGTGTTCTAGTTAATAAAGTTTGGTAAATATTATGAAGTCTCTTATAGCAGCAGTGACAGTCACCAAATTTTTTAATTTTGGTTGTCCGAACTATAAAACAAATCAACATTAGCCCCCCAACCTCTTTCACCCTCCGCGCATCAGCTCAAACAGCGGAGGAAAGAAGCAGGAAACATGTATGGTCGAATAGTGGTCATCCGGAGGACGGGACAGGATGGAAAGTGAGGAATTCCTGCATTCCAGACTAATGCTAAAGCGATTCAATTTAGTGACTTTCCTCTGAATCGAACGGAATGTACCTTTGGAAGGCAAGTCCAGCATTTTGTTGAAAACGGGATGCTGACCTTGTGCAGAGCGCTAGATTGTACTATTCGAGTGCGCTTGCCGGAGGTGTCGCGGAACCACTGTCTAATCACCGTCAATGAAGAAAAGATCGTAAGTGCTGAATATGTGCATTGCTTTAACAGGACAGGTATTCTTGACGGATCTGAGCAACAATGGGACTTTGCTGAATGGATCAGAGATTCCCCGCAATGAGCCTACTGCCTTGAAAAACGGAGATACTTTCTCCATCATGACGAGAACCTTCCGATTCGAGTATTCCAATCCATCAATTGGAAGTGAAGCCATAGATGTCATCAAAACTCGGAGAATGAGACCCATAGCATGATTCTTCCGGTAAATAGGATGGGAGTCAAGTCTATGACCGGCGTTGAAGCTGTCACCCCACTGAAGAGGCCAAATCGTCAAGAAAATGCCGTTAAAGGACTCTGGAAACACTACTGCGGACGCGACAGCATCTCGGAAAGGCAGCGAAGAGATTTCAGCAGAAGTTCAGAATCCGGAGAGGACCAGGTTAAGGATTCGTTGTAGCAGCCGCAGAATGTAGTGATTCTGGGGAGACTAAACGAAGGAAAATTGAAGGTCGTTCAATGACGTCCCCAAGAAGAAAAGAAAAGAGGACAGCTGAAAAGTTGGATTCTGCACTTTGGACCTTGCAATAATCGGAGCCGCCTTCCTATTTCAACTGGTATATCAAAGTAACGTCAGGGTTCGCTCTAATCATATAGATCCATCCCGCTTCTCTCCCCACGGATAACACATCTATTGCCGAGCCATTAGCTCAATATACCCTTGAATCTACTGAAGTCCTGTTATATCAGAAGATTTAGTATGTTGGATGCGTCTTCCGAATATTAATTTTTTACCTTTAGAATAGCGATATCGATATTGCTAACGTGCAGGATGTCCGGAGACAATAGGTCGAGAAGGAGTCGAGTTCCTCTTGAATCGAGAGAACATTGACGGGTCCCAGGAGAGTTTGGCAGAGAACATGCTCTTGCAAAATTCAGTAGATGATGTGATGATCCTAATTTGACAGCGTTGAAACGCACATCGAAAAGGAACACTGCAGATCAAGAAGAACGAAGTGTTAATGACGATCCGCCCCATATCAATCCGCCCGAAGAAATTCCAGATCCGGATTCAGAATCTTCACTTTCACTGCATTCAGCGTCGCCGGCACCTCTGCGGAAGACAGTCACCTTTGCCCCTCCCGTAAGTCTCCTCTCCTTGCCATTTTCGCCTTGTATTAATTTTTTTAGTTAAGCCCCGAGATTTTTGATAAAGACCAGCCTCCCTCTACCCCGTTACGACGCGGTGCTACGTTACTCTCCCGCGGAACGCCATCGTCGGTAATCAGATCAGTCTTACGGAAAAGGGCTAGCATTCTTGTCCCACAAGAAGCACCAGTCGACCCTCCATCGTCGCCTCAGGTTTCGGGGTCGCTTGCGACATTTTCTACTCCTCCTGTGAATCCCTTACGGCAAGTGAAAAAGGCTGCAACGATGCAAACAAAACGAGGAAAGAATCTTTCACAAGCTTTAATGAATTCCCTTAAATCAAAGTCAGTGGATCGTATACAGAACTTTTACTGCACAACTTCCGCGCAATCTCCAACTCCTGCATTAAGCAATATTCAGAAGTTCAGACAGGTAATTTACGGTATCGACATATTCTCAAATTTTGCAGATTTCAAATGTTGCTTCGCCCTTGACGCCAAAGGCTATTTCTTCTCCCTCGCCTCCAAAAGTGGAGTTGAGTTTAGCAGAAGAAGTTGTTAATGGTGAAAGTTCATCGGAGGTAGCAAGCCCGTTAACGGATGATACCCAATCATTGACCTTCATGAAGGGTCTTTTGAAGCTCATTTGATAACTCGAACACCGTCAAAGAGTCTTGACAACAGCTTTTCTTCGTTAGTGTCTGAGGGAGCCTCAGAGCTACTTGCTGATTCTGAAGGCGACGATGTGCTTTTAAACTTAAAGAACGGCCAAGGTTTGACTGAAAAGGACGACGATGCTGAAGCCAGAAAGACTCCAGCCACAAACTCGGCAAAATTAGATTTGAAGGTAGTTTTATCTTTACATATTATATTAAATCATTTCCTTCCGTGTACGCTTGTAAAATATTAATGATACTTCAAAATGGAAGAATCTTCAGGTGGCTGAAACTGTGTTGCCTCTTGAAATCTCAATGAGATTGAAGGAAACATCAACTATCAGTACTCTCGACACGCTCGCCCACTCTCAGCGCGTCGATGAAGGGGGAGTGATGGAAGACCGGACGGCAATTAATTTAGTTGAATCATCTCCCTCAAGCTCCGTTACTTCAGATTCCCAAAAGGATGCTATTTCAGCACCATCTTCACCTTCTATTAACGAGAAAAGGAAGAACAGATTTAATATGGCGATTGATAGCAATGTGCCAGTTTCTCTGAGACGCGGGTCGCTTCCTCTCCATAATGTCCGGAAAGACAATGATATGAAAACGAGGAGACAGACGCTAGCTTATGCGAAGGAATCGCTTTCTTTATCTAAGAATTTGAGCATCTCGTCGCCGATTCCCGTTCTCAAAAGTGCGGAGAAAATTTTAGGTGATATTGGGACTCCTCGGATAGCAAAGTCACCGAAGACACGAACAGTTTCTCGATCTCCTGGAAACTATAAGAGCCCCAATATTGGAAATACTTCGGCCTCCAAAGCCAACGCAGTCTTGACTTTAGAAGGTTTGATCAAGTTACTTCACTCGTCGCAAATCTTGCAAACTTTCTAATTCTTTTATCGTAAGCATCGATTTGTGCTGTTTTTAACACCATTTCTCTTGCAGTTCAAAGCTCGGAAGAATCAATAATTCTTTCTAATGAAACGGATGAGGTTCTGGGGGCTCTCACTGGATCAAACTCACAAAGTGCTCTCTGTGGGATTCCTGAGTTGGCTCAAGAGGCAATGGGCACGGAGCCCTTAACAGAGGTTGTCGCTACGTATGATGCATTATCTAAATATGCCGCGAATGAGCCTGATGTCGGTAAGCTTAGTCTAGGAATTGGTTTTGAGAAAGGTAGGATAATCTATCTTCCGACATTGATGTTCTAGATGATATGCAAAGCCCTGTTCATCCGCCCAGACCTAGGGCAGTGGCAAAGGCATCCGACATGAGACACAAAAAGCCCGCGACAAAGGCGAAAATGCGGAAGGACTCTGAGCTTGTGGTAGAAACCCTGATGGAAAAAACAGAAACGGTCTCGAAAGTAGAGTGTAAGTTAAATCTAATTAATCAAGGTTTTAATGGCACGTGTTTTAAGCAGGTCCTCCTGAAACGTTGCTTTCGGAAAGCACAGGTGATACATCATCTTCATCAGAAGAGATCCATTTGTCCGGTGAAGACAGTGATGTCCCACTCTCTGAAGTTCGACAGCGAAGAAGTTCAAAGGAGCTTCAGAAAGACGATGCCGGGAACTCATCAGACACAGATACTATCGGCGCTATTCGTATCAGAGAGGTGAAGGCGAAAGCGCGTCGGAAAAGCGTGGCTCTGGAGAAACGGCAGGAGGAAGAAGGGGATGTACATACCCCTATTGTCATAGCTGTAGAGAATAAGGGTCGTGAACCGGAGGGTGTATATGAAGATGTCTTTTCTGGGAGGAAGCTCAAGAGGATTTAGAGATGGGCAGGATCAAGTCAGCCCGCCAGCTAAAGCTCATTTTGAGAATGACGTTTCTAGTTCTGCTGTTAAGCCCGTTCACAACAGAGTTACTGAAGTTGCCACGGATGATTCTGAGAAAAGGGCTGGTGCTTTAATACTGGCAGAAGACATTACCGAGAAAGTTGTTTCTAAGTTACCTGATGCATTCAATGATGTAGGCAATGTGGTGGACGCGACAGCATTTACGTCTGCTTTGGAGATGGTCAGTTCGGTCTTTGAATCAGCAACTCCTACACGATTAAGAGGCAAGAGGGGATTTAAGCTCGAAGCCAACGACGACGTGGTTATGAAGGATGTAGAGGAAAATTTTGCTGAGAAAGCTCTTGACAAAAACTGTTGAGCAAACTACTTTTACGCCAGTTGAGGGAGTTGAAGAATTAGTAGTGATACCTATTTTTCCTGATGAAGTGCCTGTCAAGGTGACTTGGTCTCCCGGCTATAGGGGGGCCAAGTCTAAAGCCGACGAAATCTTGGTTACGGGAGAACCTGAGCAGATGGACGTCAAAGACGCACCGGACATAGTCGTAGAGCAAGCTTTTGAGTCAGCGAGCGAAGAACCGGAGCCAGCCGTCCAAGAGCCAATGGAATCAGTATCGCAGTCCGTTGCAACTGACGTGGAGGTGAAGCAGCCTTTACGAGGGCGTGCGAAAAGGGGAGCTAAGTCTAAAGTCAAACACAGCGTGACTGTGGAGGAGGATGCCGTTGATTCCGCTGAAATTGAGCAGCTAGAGCCACCAGGAGATATTGCCGATGAAGTCGTTGCCGAACCTGACCTCATCGTCGCGCAACCTATCGTCATTGAGATGGCGCCAACACGGCCAATTCTTTTACGCGGCAAGAGACGACCGAAAGTTCTCTCAGATGAAGTTGTTACGGAGGACATCGCTGAAGCGGTGCCTATGGGTATGATTTCGGCTCCGACTTACTCCTTAATCAGCGATGTGGTCCCGCCAGCGGTTGACGTATCCACCGTTCCCGAGCTGAAACGATCTACTCGGACTCGTGGAAAGAAGGTGGCGAGGCCAAAGGCGACAGATGTAGTCATGGAGGACGCTCAGCAAGATGTTTCTACGGAACAACTCGCGACGGCAATCACCGCGTCTGAGGTGACTAAGTTATCTAAGTTGGGTGATTCCATGGAGGACGAGCCGTTATCCCATGGGGAGGCCACCACCCTTGCAGAGGTGGGTGCTATGGCTATTGATATGGAGCAATCTTTGACGGAAGTGCAGGAAGAACAGGTGAAAGAGAAGCTGGAGGAAAAGCTTGCGGAAGGTTCGCAGCAGGAACTCTGATGAGGCTGAGGAGCAGACCGAGGAGAACTTTGAAGAGCAGCCCGAGAAGTTTGAGGAGCAGGCCGAGGAGAAGCCTCAGGAGAGTCTTGAGGAGAAGCCTGAGGAGAAGCCGAAGGAGATGCCTGACGAAAAAGCCTGACGAGATGCCACTTCCAAGGAAAACCGGAAAAGGGAAAGGGAGGTGGCTAAGGGTCATGCTGCTGCTGCGAAAGCAGCAGAAGAACAACCCATGGACGTAGACGCTCCGCCTGTCGAGTTACCTTCGAAACCATTAGGCGAAGAACGTCCTTCGGCGCCCGTCGTAGACGCTGAACCAGCTCAGCATACTCGGACGCGAACTACAAGATTCGCAAAGTCGATGGCCATGCAGGAGGGCCATACGGAACCGCCTTCCTCTTCTATTGCTGAAAAGACGGTGAAGTTGACACGAGGACGTGGGAAGAAGGCTGCACTTCAACGGGTGGAATCAACGGAAGTTACGACGAATGTAGAGGCAGTCACGCAAGATGTATTGGCGGAGTCACACATTGAAGTTGAAATCCCTGCTTCCGCTCCTCCAGTGGATGAAGCTATGGGTCAAACTTCTCACTGTTCGTCAGCTTCCGTAATTGTGGCGATTTTAGCGGAGCCTATACCCACCGCTAAAACGACGGAACAACAAGTCAACCCTACGCAATCAGCACTATCCTTTCTACAAGAGACTCTATCGAATCCGACCCCATGTCCAACAATCCTGAATCTACACATAGCCTTGCCCTATCGCAATTATCATCAGAGCCTAACTCGCCTCGCCCTGCTCGCACAAAAAAGGTGCCGGCCCGGTTAAGAGAGTCGATGGAGTTGGTAGGGTTAGATATGTGGCTAAAGGATGTCGCGCCTGAACGTGCGAAGTCGAAGGCGAGACGGACGTCTGTATCACCTGTGCTGATGGAGTCGTCTTTGGTGGTAGAGAACATGGATATTGTGGTGGATGCAGCGCCCGAGCCTGAGTCTGAGAAGGTGGATGCTGCGCCTGAACCTGAGCCTCAGAAGGTGGAGGCTGCGAAAGGGAAGGGAAGAGGGAAGAAAGGTGCATTGGCAGTACTGCATGTTGAGCAGGAGGGAGATCTTCAGGATTGTGAGACTGTTGAGCCCAAGAGGAGGGGAAGAAGGCTGCTTTGGTCACGTCGACGGATGTGGAAGAAGTTGTTGTAGAAAAGCCCCCTGCGCTTTTGGAAATGGAGGAGATTGTGAAGCCTGGTCGTAGACGCAAGAAGGTTGTTGCGGGGACGCACGTGGAGGAAATTAGTCACGTTGAACCTACTGCAGCTGTAGCGGTCAAGGAAATTTCTAAAACCGGTCGTGGACGTGGAAGGAAGGCTGCCACTGCTATACCAATGGATGTGGATGAAGTAATGGTCGAACCTCCTGCGCCTGTTGAGATGAAAGAAGAACCTGTCGTAAAACTCGGCCGGGGACGCAAGAAGGCTGCTGTGGTGGAGGCCGTCAACGTGAATGCTGTTGTTGACGCCTCATCTGATCCCGTTGCTGTACCTCGTGGACGGGGAAAGAAGGCGGTATCAATAGACGAAACCAAGGAAGTCATGGTCCCTGCCGTTCACCAACCGACGCGGTATTTACGTGTTCGAATGAAAAGAATAGTTGCGGGGGCTCTGACGATGCAGAAGCGGTGGAAGAACCCGACCATGTACCTGTTCAAGTGGTTCATGAGTCCGCGCCCGTGAAAACTGGACGGGGACGTGGGAAGAAAGCCACTTCTGTGGTTGAGCCTGTTAAGGAAAGTGGGGCTGGTGTTGAGCTGGAGCCAGTGGCTGGGAGGGGGCGGTCACGCGTCAAAAAAACGGCTTCGCAGCTTTCTGAGATTTTGGAGCCCGTGGAAGATCAGGTAGATGAGGAAGTTATTGATGAGCCTGTGAAGGCGCGGACGGGACGGGCGAGGAAGAAGGCGGTGGAGCCAGTGGTGGCAGCGAAGGCTCCTGGGGGACGGAGAAAGAAGGCGGAGGACGGATTGGCTTTGGATGACCCTTTAAAGAGCGATAGAACGATGGCAAAGACAACTGCTTTGGGTCATGCATCTTCGATTCTTTCTGAGGACACTGGGGAGAATGAGGCAATAGGTCGACGGACCGGGCAAGAAAATGAGGAGGGGGAAGGGGGGTTCTGAAAAAGGGGGGCCATTGGATGATGATCTGCTTTACTTATATGTTTTTTATTGGTTTTTCAATCTTGTTTTTTGCATCGGGGTCATGGTGTGTGTGTGTGTGTGTATGTGTGCGTGTGTATGTGCGTGTGTATGTATGTGTCTTGTGTACGTATGTGCTATTGCGTTTTGACCGACGCCTTTTTTTTTTATGTTTGTCTTCCCTAATTGTTTTTTGGGTGTGGGGCCGTGTTTTTTGCGAACTTTCGACTAAAGTTTCTTGTTAATATCTTTTGGCAATGGTGCTCCGGTTTCTGGTTTTCGGGAAGGGCCATAAAGTTTTGTGATTTCTGTTGCGAGCCGCGGGCGGAAGAAGAGGGGACATGTGCGCATCTATAGGTGGTCAGAGGGGGTTGTTTATAGTTGCTTGGGACTTACAATAGGCATGGTGTATTCGCCGTAACTTTGAGAAGTAAGGGAGTTTCGGGGAAGGGCTCTATGGAAGGAGTAGCCGTCGTTTGGTGTTGGGGCTGTGAGGGTTGACCAGGCTATGTTGTGTGGTTTTTCGGCAAGGACCTCTGTTTTTTTTTTCGTGGTTGGTTGAGTGGGTGGCACATTCACGTCATTAAAAATAATTTTTAGCGGGGCCAAAAGTATACCAGGAGAGAGTGCTTAAGCCTGATGGATGTATGGACTCACCACACTTTCTCGGATAGACAAAGGACTCGTTAAGCTTGTAGTGGATCATCTCTTTACGGATGGTCTCCTTGTTGATGGCGTCCATCTTTGCTGTGAAGGCACATCTTCCCGTGGTAGCTCCCAGTATCCCTCCTCCACCCCCACCCCCACCTCCTCCCCGCCTCCATTACCAATAGCTGAAGCAGACGTGCCTCCTCCGTCATATGCGTTTGACGAGCGTTTCTTCATTCACTCTGTATCTACGTCACAGTGATGCTGATGATGAGGGTTTTCGTTTTTAAGAGATTGTCAATCCTCTGAGTTTCAGAATTGAAAGAAGGTGACACCAAGTTTGTTGAACTATTAAGGAGCAAACGGACATCCATCATATCACATGGCGTTGGCGTATGTCGGCAAGGTATGTGTGTGGTCTGGAATTGAGTACGTAGCGAGTAACGGTGACGGGGTGAGGGTGGATTGGATGTTAGAGGTGGAGGATGGATGGGTTTGTGTTGATTGGTGGGAAGGATGGGTGTTGCAGATGACGTCGGATGTTGGTTTGAGGAATAAGTGAATGGCTGGATAGTTGGGTTGGTAGATGGAGCAATGGATGTACGGGATAGATGCGGTGATGAATGGCGACTGAAAGAGATCGTATACATCTATCCCATATGCATGCATGCAGAGATTGTACAGATGCATGCGGACGGCATTCTATCATTTACATAATACTTTACACAAACATCTAAACTTATGTAAATGATTAATAGGTCGTGTCTACAGTTGCCGACTTTTACGGTGGCATTAATCCATCCACCCTTTCTGGCGCCATCGATATTGTAGTTGTGGAGCGGAAGGATGGGGAGCTCCACTGCTCACCTTTCCACGTCCGATTCGGGAAGCTCAAATTATTACGGCCAAGTGAAAAAAAGGTAGATGGCCGGATTCCAGAAATATGCTAATATGAAAGGTGTCAATAACGATCAATGGGGTTTTGACGAATTTGGAGATGAAAGTTGGGGAAGCTGGGGAAGCGTTTTTTGTTGTTGAGACGGATGATCCGGAAATTGCTTCAGAATATGCTACATCCCCCATCCCTCAAGCTACTGCTGCTCCTGAAGAGGTAAACTACTATTTAAATATCTGCTTCATCCCCATTTACCATGTTTTTGTCGCGTCCAGCTTAACGCTGATGTCTTGGATCTTGGAGAGTCAATCACACTTAATCGGGAAAGTGATGGTACGGTGCTGGGAATGTCGAAGGGAGAGGAAAGTGCTGATAAGCCTGCTACGGTGTCCAATGGGGATGGGCATCGTGGGGGCCATCGCGCACGATCAGCTTCTGAAAGACCTCTTTCTGATGTCTTTGACGGATCGTTTAAGATGGATATGGAAGATGATGAAAACTATCCAATGAGTGAAGGCGATGCAGAGTAAGAACTCTTTTCTTTTTTGATAATACCTATGGTCTTTTGTTTAACCTGTCCTTTTTGTTTGTTTTTATTCTCTTCTTTTTGTCTATTCTAGCCCAGCAGCCCAGCATGGATTCCGGAGTGACATCCACGCTAATCGGTCGCTCTATAATACTTCACCCATCCCTCCAGGCTCCCCGTCGAACGAGTGGTCGTGGACATGGGGTGGACTCCCCGTAAAGGCGGACGAGAATACCGAACTCATAGTAGAGCATGCTGAAGATCACATTGAGGCTGATGGTGAAGGTCTTTCATCAACAGCCGTCAAATCGCCGAGTCAGATTTCCACACTATCAACTGCTATCAAGGCGACTGATGCAAGATCTGCCCTTGGCGATGATCCTTTAACCGTCAACGAAAAGGTTGACAGTTTCCTTGCTTCATTACCTGAAGGATCCGCTACTACGTCAGACGATGTTAAAAAGCCTGCCAGTTTTGGTCTAACCTTACCCCTAAAAAATGTGACAAAGGTCGAAATGAGTCTCTGTGGTAAAGCTGCCGTCCAACCACTGCTCAATTTGGGCACTGAAGGTCTAAAGAATTCACCTGAAGAAAAACAAGTTGAGGAAATCTTCCAACGTTTCGCTATTACCTACGACGCTTTCGGCACAGACCCTACCATCGTTCATCACCCCGACCTCGTCATTCGCATCAACGGATCATCGTACTACGATTGGTCATCCGCCTCTATCCTCCTTATCTCCCTCCTCGCATTTGGAAAAGCGCCACCCCTGTCCCCTCCTAAAGCCGACCGTCCTGCAGGTCCGGGAAGCGAACCAAAAAAGTATAGCGGATTCAGCGCTGGTCTACGACAATGGTGGTCACGTGGGAACGTTGAAGGTGGAGCTGACCCGCAACTCTCAACGTCTCCATCAAAATCTGCCCCGTTAGGATCTTCACCGCCCGTTCCTGTCCCAACTGCAATGAGGGCTCCGTCACCCACCCCTTCATCCCAGACTGCACCTGCTGTTTCTGAAAAGAAGGCGGAGCCCCCGCAAACGCGGAAACGACAGAATTATGTCAAAACTTTAAGACTTACGTCGGACCAACTTAAGGAGCTTAATCTGAAGAAGGGCGTGAATACGGTGGCGTTCTCAGTGACGAGTAGGTTGCAGGGCACGGCTACCTGCATTAGTAAGATCTTTTTTTGGGAACATGATGTCAAGGTTGTTATTTCGGATGTGGATGGGACAATTACAAAGTTCGTACTCTTTTTTAGCTTCTGCTTTTAAGTTAATAATGAGTGCAACTGTACTTACATATTTTAAATTAGGTCTGATGCACTGGGACATTTGTTTTACTATGGTCGGAAGGGATTGGACACATTCAGGTGTTGCGTCGCTATTACAAATATTCGGAAGAATGGGTATCAGATCTTGTATCTCACTTCGAGAGCTATTGGGCAGTACACTTCGACGAGAGATTATCTCATGAAGATAGAGCAAGGATCTTATCAACTTCCTGATGGGCCTGTAATCATGAGTCCTGATCGACTATTTACGGCTTTACATCGGTGAGTTTTTATCACGGTTTCTTTTTTGTAAATGTGTGGCCATTCCATTCCGGATGCTGACTGTGCAAATTAGTGAGGTGATTCAACGGAAGCCGGAGATTTTCAAAATTGCCGCCCTCCGTGATGTCAAAGGACTCTTTGGCGACAAAACCCCCTTCTACGCTGGTTTCGGAAACCGCATCACCGATGCCCTCGCCTATCGTGCCGTCCACATTCCTCCCTCCCGCATCTTCACCATTGACCCAACAGGTGAAGTCAAACTTGAGCTCCTGAGCAGCTACAAAAGTTCGTATATCAAGCTCAACGATATTGTGGATCAGATCTTCCCGCATGTCGAAAAGAACATTGGGGATGGGTATGGAGATTTTGAGTTTTGGAGAATGCCTGTGCCGAATGTTGTGGTGGTTGGGGAGGAGGAGGAGGAGGAAGAAGAAGATGAGGAGGATATTTTGGAGGATGTGATTGAGGGGACAGGACGGAAGGGAGATGAAAATGTTGAGGTTATTGGAGGAGGGGTTATGGTAGATTTGGTTGAGTTGTCCCCGATAAGGATCCGTTTGAGGATGAGGAGGAGGATGATGAGGAAGGAGGTGATATGGAGGGTGGTGAGAATCCCATTGAGGATCTTGCTGAGAGGGTGAGAGAGCTTCATAATGAGCCTTTTTAAAATGTTGGTTAATTTTGAGTCTCCTGTCACTTTATTGCTGTTTCCGTTTTATTTTTATGTCCTCTTTATTGTTTTCTTTTTCTCGCTCTATGGCTTTCAAGTTTCTATTTTGCTGCACTCTTACTTTTTTCTTAAAGTCGAAAACAAATCAAACACGTTCATGTTTTTATTTCCGTCGCGTTTGTTGATTTAGAGTTCTGTTGTTCCGTAAGTATACTATTATATAATAATATACGATGGATGATATCGTTTATAACAGCGAAGGCTTAGTATTTGGTTTATCGTTGAAAACTCCACATCTGAATATGTCAATGTCTACATTACCCATCTGCTTACAACTTAGCTGCGCATACCTTTTTTGGAACTTCTTGTGTTAAACTCATTAAGGCGCATGGCGTTCCGCTGCCACTGCTGCTTGTTATAGTTCTTTGTCAACTGTATTGACGTCTTTGGGCCACGGGGGTCACGCTGTTTCAACGGCGTCTCTGGCAGGACGAGTTAGCGGGCGGCTGTCTCTTTTTTGCAATTGGGAAGCCTATTGGGCGGGCTCGCTCTTCTCAATAGATTTTCTTCCTTGTCCTGCAGGTTGTCCTTTTTTTTTTCAACTATGGAGCGTGGTGAGCGGTGGCGGTATGAGCGTTTTTTGCACTGACGAGCAACTTTCCATAGTTAAATTTGGATAGTATAGGACATTTTGTGGTTAAACCCCTTGTGCTCTCTCCTTTAATGAATTGTCATCGTTTTATGATGTTTGTGACCTTGCTTACTTTGTTGATCGGGAGAGCCGTGGGTTAATAAGATATTATGAATAGATATTTTATTCATCTCTGTTCCATGTTATTTCATATCGACGTTCGCGTAGTTATTAAAACATAAAAACACAAAATACATGGCTCTGGATTGAATCTTGACTAGAAAAGTACCCCATTTCCACTCCACTTGTAATATCGTAAGCGTGACGAGATGTTGAATGACTTTACAATGCTAAAAGGCATGTTATCCAAACGTATTCTGATAGATAGATATTCATCCGGCGTGCAAGCGACCATCTCCCATCATTCATCCATTCATTAACTAAATGATTATATAATTTTTAAAAAAAGAGAAGTGAAGCCCTCATGAAGCTTGCTTGCTTGTGGTGCAAGTAAGTATAGTGTGTGCCAATTATTAAAAAAAAAAATGAATTATTATGTTTTATCAGAGCTGTAGTACAAAGGGAGTGCCACAACCAGCACCTTTTTTTATTTCACTTGTGTTACATTAACTCTCTCTCCCCTCCCATTCCCTTCCCTTCCCCTCTTGCGCTGCTGTACTTTGATTCTGGTGTGGGAACAAACGTCATTGATTGATCCTACTCACACACCCTTCCAACCAACCCCTGTCTGTCCAGTCGTCATCCGTCGTCTACTCTCTCGTCTACATCATCAAGCGCTGCGTCGTCTCTAGTCACATTTGTTAGAGTCCATCAAGCAAATTGGGGATTTGTGTGTGTGTGTGTGTCTGTGGAGATCTTATCTAAAAAGGATAACTTTTGCTGGAAAGAGTGTGATCACACGCCATACATCACCCATCACACACTCTTCAACTGAGATTCATATTGAATGATGGTCGACACAGTGGATCCTGTCTACCAGGAGCAGTACGATGCTCTTAGGCAGTACCTCGAATCCTACCTTCAAACCCAAAAGCAATCTGCATCGCAATCCTCTCAGCGCGCATCAGCAAGGGAAAAGCTCACAAAGCTCACGAGACAGCAATTTTCTGAGCTTGCAACAGATGTGTACGATGAGATGAAACGGAGGCAATACAACTCTAGTGATGGTAAGGCCATCTTGCGATTGTTGCGTTTGACACTTTGTTAGCGCCTTTCTTGTCGGTTAGGGACGATCTTCACCCAAAGAGAAATCAGGCAAGGCAAAAGTTGGCGACACTTCCGACTTCCCGATTCAAGGATCTTGCTAGCGATGTCTTTTATGAGCTCGAGAGGAGATATCCTACCGTTATCAAGGTCTATGAGCAAAAGTATGGTCTTGCAGCTGAGGTGAGATACTTGCTCTTTCCCTTACGATCTATCACTCGCATTACTCATTGATCATCGTATTTTTCCATCCTGCATTAGGCTCCCATCGAGAACATTGACCCCGTAAGTCCTCTTTACAGCTCTGGTGTTTGCCTATCAACTGATCTGTCCGGAAAAATAGATGTTGGACAACCAACAAGTTCGAAGCCCGAACCAGAGTAATAAGGCCCAGGACTTTACTTCTCTGGATAACCTCATGGCGGACCTTGGAAATATGTTGCTTCCCAAGGAGGAGAAGGCTGGTGGCATTTCAATTGTTAGTTTCCAGCCATGTCTATGATCATTTAATATGGTTATAAAGGAATCTGTTGAGAAGCTTAGAAACGAATATGAAGCTCGCATCGAATCGCTTCAAGGCAGGACTGTCCAGCTTGAGCAGGAGCTTAACGTGAGGCCTACATAGTTCATTCGCGATCTTAAATATCTTACACTATTTATTATACAGTCTGTGCGTTCTGACAAGATTCCAAAGCTTGAGGCGGAAATCGCCAACGAGAAAAGGGTATGAAGCTCTTTTATTAAATGAACATTAACCTGCTTTTAAAGATCAACAGGGAAAAGGATTCATACATTGAGCAGTTGAGGCAGGATTACACTAAGCTCAAGACGGATTACGAGGGACTTCAGGATGATTTTAATAATCAGCAGCAGGTAGGGATCTCCTCATTAAGCCGCTTTGTTAAAGGTTCGCAATAGATTGCTCAAGACATTAGGACAGAGGCTACTAACCTCCTTGCGGAGATCAAGTCTTTATCAAAGAAGAATGAGGAGCTTACGAATGAGCGTGATCGTTTGTTGGATTCCAACGGCATGTCGCATCAACATGAAGTCAGTATCGATCCCATGTGATTTTTTTTGTTTTTTTTTTCCAACATCTGTATATGATTACTTAATTATGTACTTTGGTTTTGTTTAGGGAAATGGTGCGTTAGAACATCAGCAGCAGGCAAATGAAGGTACAGATAATAACTCTCACTTTTTTGCTCTCTCTTTATTCGGTGTGTTTTAACTTTTTTTCAAACAGAGTACTCTCGAAAGCCCATGTCAGCGGATTAGAGAACAGCAACATTATTCCCAAAGCACGTATTGCATCCTACCAACAAGCCGTCAACGAACTTCTCCGCGCCGCAAGGTATTGATGCTTCATACTTTTCATTGCTGATCCTTTTATCAAAGAAGCGACACCCCCACCAGCGTTTCTCGTCGCCATGAAAGCTATCGTGATTGCATGCAAAAACATCACCGAAGATACCGAAGCGTACGAAAATACCAACGCCGCCATCAACCAAAACGAACAAAGAAAAGCCTTGAGGACGTTAAAAACAAACTCTCGCAATCCCTTACTGCACTTATGACCTCTGCTAAGACCCATGCGACAAAATTTCGGAAGCATACCGTTGTCGCTGCTAGAGGACTCTTCAGCGAATCTTACAGACACGATTTCCGAACTGGTGATGCTGCTAGATGCGACAGGCCGGATGGAGGAAGCTAGGGAGGAGAGTGGAACGGAGGAAAAGTATGATATTGATGATTTGAAGGTGCGGCAGTGTTTTCTACTCTCTTCTCCTTTCCCTTTCCCATCGCGTGTTCTACCCTTTTCCTTTCCCCATTCGCGTTTCTTTTCGTCTTTCCCCATATTCACCTCCCCGCAGCTTTTCCTTGAAAAACAAACCGACTCCATTGTCCAAGCCATCCAAACCCTCCTCTACGCCATGCGTAACCAAACTGGAGCCTTTGGCGAAGATTTCAAACAAACCATATCATCCATCACCACATTGTAGGAAACTTGTCGAGGTGTCTCGTCGAACGCTTTCATCGCCTTCTGCCGCACCGTTCCGTGATAGAGGGGAGAAATATTGGAGGATCTTGGTGCTGCGAATGTCACGTTAGAACAGTTGGGAGTTTCCATGTTGAATTCGCCGCAGAGTAAGACGCTGAAACAGAGGTTGGCGAGTTCGTCGTTTGAGATTGCGAAATTTGTGAAGGAGTTGATTAGTCTCATTGGTGGGTGTTTGGTGTTTTCTTATCAATTTCTAGATTTTTTTTCTTTTTTTTCTTTTGGTTTTTTTCTTTCTATTAACGCTAGTATTTCTTGTGTTCTAGAATAATTCAACTCGACTTTATTTCCACCATTAAGCCTTATCACCACCGATATTTTCCCACTATCCCAATTGCCACCGCCTCCTCCACTATACTTAACTCCATCAAAAAAACCTCCCTGCTTAGAAACCTTCTCCTGATGACCCGTTTAAAAATCCAATAGACCCTCTTTATTTTTTCAATTTTTTTCCCTTGATATAGCTATCTGCCGCCTCTTCCTTGTTTCCTTTCCATGTTACTTTCCCCGTTTCCTTGTTTTTATCTTCAATGCGAAAGAAATTGTTGGAATCCTTTTTTTTTTCTCCCGTTTGTCGAAGTTGCATAGAGTTTGTCTCGCACTTCATATTATTTGGTTGTGAAATATCTGTGTTTTTCGTTATGGGGCTGGTGGTGTTATTTGTTTTTTTCTTTTTTGGTCAAGGGTATGATTTTGCACCCAAAGATAATACAAAATGGAAACGATTTTTCTGTATTGGCGCGTCGTAACATTCACAATTGATGATTAGGCTTAACACAGAAACTCTATCTGCTGTAGCCTTTCAAGTTTTTCTGCTTTGAAAAATAACCATTGTGTTTGTCGAGAGACGTTTGCCTGAATTGAATCTCGTCTTAATCGTTAATCAGAAGAATTCTGGTTTTCTGATTCGTCACTCTCCTCTAACAAGACCTTTTTTCCCCGACTTAAACTATTTCTTTTGTATTCTTTCATATTACCCGCCGTCAGTTGGGTAGTTTACGCTACATTGCTTGAAAAACATGGTGTTGAGAATAACAAAGAAATAAATATTATTTCGATTTTGGAACTTGCTATCCTTTCACCTTATACCCCCCTTGATGCTTTCAATCAATCCATAAACTCAAATTCTTTGTTATTGCTCTGCCGTTTTGTCGAAATAATTTCAAACTAGCACTACATATAAAATTGTTCACGAAAAAAAAAGGCTATATTTTATATCGTTTTTATGGGGGTGTGGGGGGTTCCCACCATCGCACCCTAAGGAATTACTCTAAAAAAGGAAATCAGATTTCTAACTCATCGCTCACTTCAATAGCGGTAACGAGGCCTTGACCGAGACGTTGGATTTCAGCAGCGATCGCAGTCCAATTCGGTTTCGCCATTTTCTAAAAAAAAAATGTCAGTCAATGAGGACAAAGAAAAAGGAAGTCGACACGAAATAACACACCTTCTCATCATCATCTTCATCCTCATGCAACATTGTGTTATACGCCAAATTCACTTTCCAGTTCTGCGAAGGCATCCGATTCAAGTTCCACACAATCCCCACAACATCCCCTCCAAATTTATCAAAGTACAGCGTAGCCGTCTCCTCAAACGCTCTCTACAAAAAGGACGTTAGTCATTGGTAAGTCAACAAAGAGGATGTACCTGAAGATCATACACGAAACAAGCCATCGGATCATTCATCTCCAAGAACGCTGCCTGCGCACTTCGATGTGCTAACGCAAGGTTCCGGTACTTGTCGTTCCGTTCAGGAAGCACACGAGGATCAAACGATACGTTCAGATGATACTGCGACAGTTTCGTAGGATCAAGCCGAACAACCATATGGAACCCTTTTGTGGATCCCAAGAAGATGTTCTACAAAAATAGGTATATCAAAACTAAAAAACCTTTTGCGTAGAAAACAGGAAACAAAAACTTACAGCAAATGATCCCGTCTCGAGATATTGTCCTGAAGTATACTTCAATGCCGCCTTACAACATTTTTGCAACCTCTGCAGTGCAGCCGGCGTTGTCTGAGAAGTCCACCAACTTCCAGAACTGTCCACCTTTGTCACAACAGCCATTGCAATCTTTGGCCACCCTTGCGTTCCTCTCCCCACATGCCCTCTAAGCACTTCCTCAGCACTTCCCATCTCCCCCTCCTCATACTCAAACAAAAACGGATCAAACCTCCAATCCCACTTGGCAATCACCTCCAGCGTCCTCACCAGTCCACAGAAAGGTGACTTTGGTGTTGCTAAATACGGTGCGGGGTCCGTGAAACATTTCGCCGTCACGATTTCAAGCACCTCGTCACTGAAATAAAGTGACAAAAGATGACTCTCCACAAACCGTTTCACCAATCGAATCGACATGGAGAGCATCTCATGTTTCGAGCACAACAAATGCATCCTCGTCGCGTGATGCGGACGTCGCACATTCAAGTTCTCCACTGTAACAGCATGTTTAGGTGCCAGCTCCACCGTCTCATCTCGTTCGCATTTTAAAAAGAGTCGGAAAATGTAGCCTTCGGGGGTTGTGATATCGAGATGACCAAATGGGGATGTGGAGTTGAATTCGTCGACGGATTGGGGGTTGAAGACGGAGGCGGTGGTGCCGGGGTGTTCTCTTGCAAATGATTTTCCGATGCGGATAGCGAGCGCGGATTTCATGCGAATGAGGGCTTGGAGATCGTCAGGCCAGCGGTTGGAGGTTTCGAGTTCAATAACGGCTTCCAAGACCTCCAACTTTCTGACAGCCCTGTCTGAAGAAACGTAATGTCTTCCAGGCGGAATGAACACGGACGTCATTCTCAAAGATGGCGAGATGGGCACAACGTTCGTAATAGAGATGGGAAGATCCTCAATTCTCGAAGTTTCTTTGCAACGGTATTAAAAAGCTCCCTAATAGATTGGAAGTCGGGGCGGTCGCCTTCTCGTCCTTTGGCAGCCAAGGGTGAAGGAACCTGAAGTAACGACTTCGACGCCCCCCCCGCGAACCCCTTCACTCCATCAGCATTAATGCCCACATGTCTAGACACGAGATACGCCGCCATCTTCACGTTTAACTGCACACGATCCTCCATCGTCCCATCCGTTTCCCAAACCGCCGCATACGAAATCGTTCCATCATCGAATCTCCTTAGATCAGCTTTGGTTCCCCACAGCCTCCTGAAAGCAGTCACCTCTTTTCATCGTTAGCTTCAGGACCGAGCTCGACGGCCCTTAGGGCCACTTCTTCTCGATGGACAAGGCCGATGGTCAGTTGGAGCTTTGCGAGGTTGGAGGCGAACTGTTGGGTTTCCAAGGGTCCGTGCCTTTTTGAGTGTACCCTAGTAAATCCACACGCTTTCCAAGACCCTTGTTTAATACACGAAGGATAAAGTATTGGCGAATTCGTTGATGTCAGGGAAATCCAGCTGGACGGAAGGCTTATAAGCGGGGAAACTGCCGACTCGTGTGTCATCCTGTAATTTCTATTAGCTGGACAATGCAAACAGAAGTACCCACCTTAAGAATAGAGTCATAGTAGTGAACCGGGTCTGACGTATTACTCAAAAACACGAGACTGAAGGTATCCTTGCGCGATGATTTAAGCAGAGATAACGTACGTGCAGCTTCAAGTTGAACCTGTTGAACTATGTTAAAAAAACTTTGACGTATATCGGAACTCACGTGATCCATATCGGAGGTATTTAAGTATGCAGCAAGGTTAATTTTCCTGAAGGGTCCACGATAACAACGTCAAAAGACTGGCGGAACATGCTTTCCGAAAACTGTTGATGGTCAGATTGCTTAAAGGGGACGTGATAGATTACCTCGTCATTGTCAATAGGTTCTCCATTTTTAGTCATAAACATGCCCTTTTCCTTAAAGTTGAAATCCACTTCATGAGCCAATATATAGTGATTGTTAAAACAAATTAGAACTAAAACAGCAGAAAGAGTATCTAATGAAGCCTGAAATTGAAACAAAAAAACACCTACCGAGGTATTGAAGTGCAAGCTTAAAAAGAAGGAACGAACTCGAACTACTATCCAACCTCAAATTCGTCAAAGTCTTTGGCGCACCCAAAAGATGCGCCACAAGCATCGAAAACAGATACCCCGAAAACTTCTCCTCAAGACCCCTCTGCATCAACCACACCTTTCCAAGCGCACAAGCATCCAAAAAGCCTTCACAAGTCTTCACATGATGACTCAAAAAGTTTAAATGCGCCAGGAAACAACTATCCATTTGAAGTGCTGCGTTATACCGAGGGGTAGCGTGGAGCTCGGATTCGTCACTTTGGAGACCGGGAAGAACCCCAAGACGGGCGTTGGATTTGCGGGGAGCTAGACGGGTGGGTTGGAGTTGTTTTTTGGGAGGCGCTGAGGAAGATGCGGATGGAAAGGTTGCGGACGGATTTTGACCAGGAATCGCCTTCGAGTTTCAAGACTAGAATGGGACGCCTCACGTCTCCATGTGCGAGGTGGAAGTAAACTTCGACATTCTGGAGCTCCTTTGCCTTTTTCTTCAACTCTGCCGCCAACACCGCGAGGTAGTATGCACGTTTGTAAAAGTAGCGGTAGTTTAAATAATCCTTGTCTGCAAAGATCTCCTGTTGACAGTTACATTCAGCGAAATTTAACAAAAGCGTACAGGATGCACGTAACGGGCATCATGATCATAAAAAGATACGTAAAAAGAAGAAACTCACGTCCGGCATTTCAACAACCATATCGATATTTGAGGATGTTCTGGAACGAAGTAAATTGTTGAGAACGTACGATCCGACCATGAAAACTCTAGAGGGCTTGATAAACTGAAACTTGTACATCGCATCTGATTTGGGACCTGGTTGCGGGAACGGGATCGCAATACCCTCCTTCCTTAGATTTTGAATGCAGTCCGTCACCTAATACATATCAGATTGAATACCCGAGACACTATCATACCGATAGCTCTGGTCTCTCAGGTGTAGCATCAAAGATGCCTTTAAGCTTCTTCAAAATTTGGTCAACCTCTCCCGTGCTCGAACGACTTATCCGGCTCTCTTTAATCAGTTCGGTAGTCTAAAGATTACGATCACTAAAAGCCCTTTTAGATGAGAATTATTACCTGCAATTTGAAAAAGTTGGAATGGAACCGCTCAGAATCCTTTTGCATCAAGATCTCAGTTGTCGAATCAACTGACTTCGCTAAACCAGCACGTTGAGCCAATTTCCTCGCAGGCGCCTCCTCCTCATCTTCATCCTCCTCCATTCGATTTCCATTCATCTCTTCCACGTCCGACATATCGTCCTCCTCGTGGTCGGAGTCATCATGCTTTTCCAACTTGGCCCTCTTTGCAGGCGATTGTTTCTTCATCCTTTACAGTCTTTTTTTTTTTTTTTTTTTTCTTAAAAAAAGTCCAAACGAAGTGTTGAATTGTCAGCAATCTTTTTGACTTGAGTTTTTACGATGAACTTGGAGGAATGGGTGCGTAGCTGACAATGCCATGAATAGTCGTGACTGACCCTGCCGTGCTTTGATGCAGGAAAGCGAGCAAACCTCATATCTGCTGCATATGTCTGGAGGCCGATGATGAGCAGGATCCTGTCATATATTGCAGTCGGCTCCAATGCGCGGTGATGGTGCATCAGGACTGTTATGGCGTCAAAGTCCCAAAAGAGCAGCGTATGGACTGGCTTTGCGACCCATGCACCACAGGCGACCCTGATATCGCGGTAAGAAATCATCATGAAAACAGTGATTGAATTTATTGTAGAGATGTGCGTTGTGTCCGAACCGAGATGGGGCGTTGCGACTGGCAAATACCAAGGATAGCTTATATGTGCACATTGTTTGCGCTTTATGGATAAAGGAGGTGGTGAGTGCGATTTTTTTGTTTGCGGTCTATCCATTGGAGAATATCGTCTCATTCATACTTGTTTTTGAATACCAGGACTTTATGGATGAAGACCGGTGAGGCTGTTAATATTGGACGCAAAACTGATCAAAGAAGCATGTCAAATATCGACATTCGCAACATTGACCCAAAAAAGTGGAAGGGAAGCTGCAGCATATGCCCGGATGATATTGACTCTCAACGAGGTTGCAAAGTTCCATGCGATGCCCACGGCTGTAAAAACTCTGTACTTATCATTTTATTTAAAATTTTATTTTTGTTTTCCCTTTCAATTTAAGTAGTTTACCTTCTAAATGTTTAAAAGGTACATATTTCTTGCGCTCAAATTACAAACTTCTGGAGGATGTTGATAATGATGAAATGGGCGATCCGTTTTTTGTTTTTTGCAAGCAGCATGCGCCGGATGACGAACCTTATTTGAACAGATGGGCTTCGTGGGTACGAAAGAAAAACTCAATGATGACAGCAGCATCAGCATTACCGCAGATTGAGCCACGGTCAATACGACAAGCCGTCATTGACTCATTATTGGTGGCTAAGGAACGACAAGAAGAGCTTCTTTACGGACTTCAGGAAGGAGCTTGCCGGAATAACTCGGACACTTCTTTTCGACATCAACTGCTGCCGAAAATGGAGAAGGGGATTTCGACAACAGGGGCAGATATCAAATCTGTCGAAAACGAAGCCAAGGCAATTGAAACTCGGGGCAAAATTGTGAGAGAACAGTTCCGGGCTTTGATTTTTAAGCTATTCGATGTCGCCCTTCCCGAAGACATGGATCTTTCAACTCTTGCTGAGACCCTCCGCAATTGTAGTGGAAGGGAAGCCCAAACCGCTGGAATGCAAAAGCTTAAAGAGATTTACCGTAACCTTGCAGAGCGGTTTCTCGACGATACCATACCGACAGCTGCACCTCAATCAGAAATTCTTGGTTTGAGGAAGAAAAAGAGAAAGAAGTTTGAAACCTGGAAGAGAGAGTGGATAAAGCGAGCTTGAAATGTGCGGAATGCAAGGCAGGCTCTAATGGAGTGTGTGACCTCGATAAGGAAGTAGAGCAAGATAGGCTTAATTGGATTGTTTGTGATGGTTGCCTAAAGGCTTTCCATTGGGGATGCCTAGATCCACCAGTCACGAAACCCAAACGACGCGGATATGAGTGGAGGTATTCAAATTTATATATTTATTATTTTAATGTTAATTATGATTTGAGTAGGTGTGAAGAGTGTGATGAATATTGCTCTGGTGGTTTCTGAGACCGAGACCGATGAAGAAATGCGTAAATTGCGCAGAAGCGCTCGAGAATGAGAAGAAGGAGGCGGCCGAAAAGCTTAGAAGAAGCAAACGGAGAAGAAGTGCCCTCACGAAAGAATGACAATATTTTCAAATATACCCCACCCCATTACCCTTCTTAGAATATAATATGACATTTGATGGTTCTCTCTATGAATTACCTAGCTTGTGTTATGTAATAAAAAATAATGTGTTTCTGATTGAATCGAAATGCTAATAAATTTTTGAATGCCCGACTCTGATCTGACCATTCAAATTTCACCACATTTGAATTCAATATGCTGCACACATACGTATATAAAGCGTGACCGTGTGCAACACGAACTTTCGAGAAAAAAAGTCTGTTTCAATATTTCGTACTGCGATGCTGCGTCGTTTGAACTTGCTGTCTGTGCTGCTGCTGCTCCTCGTCGCCCTATCTGGCGTCATTCGCGCATCGGATGCCGTCGTTGATAGCGATGACAGCGACTCGCTTATTCCTCCCGAGTACAAGCCTTTGGATGGCAACCTGTCTGGAGACAAGTTCAAGTTTGAATCTGAAAACTCAAGTAAAAAGAACAATCCCATCATCTATTTGCTTGCACATCTACCTACACGTTCACAGTAACTTACGTCCCTTTCTTCCGCAGAGATTCTTCACATCGTTATCAACTCGCTCTATAAGTCCAAGGAGATCTTTTTAAGAGAGTTGATTTCTGTATGTCTCCACCTCCTATACATTTTTCCTCACCCATCCACTTACCTCCTGTCCAGAATGCCGCCGACGCGCTCGACAAGATTCGTTTTGTCTCCCTCACCAATGCCGACGTCTTGAATGCCAACCCTCGTCTCGATATTCGCATTGTCGCCGACAAGGAGAGGAAGCTCCTCACCATCACCGATTCCGGAGTCGGCATGACATCAGAAGAGCTCAAGCGCAACCTCGGAACAATTGCAAAGGTTTGATATCTTGCGATGACCCCAAAACAAGCTCTCTTAATTGACTTTCCGCTGTAGTCTGGAACTTCAGAATTTCTTGCTGCTCTAGAGCGCAACTCATCCGACTTGGGTCTTATTGGACAGTTTGGTGTTGGATTCTACTCAGTCTTTTTGGTCTGTGACAGAGTTACAGTCGCCTCAAAGAGCATTAATGACGACCAATACGTTTGGGAGAGCACGTCTGAGAATGGTAAGTAAAGCAATATTTGCCGGCCTATATTTGCTTAAGTCTTGACGGTATCATCTTTAAATTTCCTAGAATACACTATCGCTAAGGATCCCCGCGGAAACAGTCTTGGACGTGGAACTGAAATTACTCTCCACATTAAGGTAGAACATGATTTAGAGATGATTTTGTAATGTATTTAGAACGACGCTACTGAGTTCCTTGACAGCTCTGTCCTTGAGAACCTCGTCCTTAAATGTAATATTGACTCACATGGCCCACTAACTCTTTGTAGATTCTGAATTCATTAACTTCCCCATCTACCTTTGGAAGAGCAAGACTATTGAAGAGGAAGTCACCGAGGAGACCGAGAAGGACATGGATTCCGATGTCGAGGATGTCAAGGACGAGAAGCCCGAAAAGATCACCCGCACCATCCAGGATTGGGCTTTGATGAACGAAAACAAGCCGATATGGACCCGATCCCCTTCTGAGGTTGAGGAGAGTGAGTACAAGGAATTTTACAAGGCATTTGCCAAGGACACCTCGGAACCTCTTTCTTGGATCCACTTCCGCGCTGAGGGAGACATTGATTTCAAGAGTGTTTTGTTCATCCCGTCAAAGGCTGGACCGTCGTTCTTGCAAAAGGCGGAGGGCTTGTTGAAGAACATTAAGTTGTTTGTGAAAAAGGTTTTCATTACCGATGAGATGGAGGTCAGTACAATGAAGTCTATTCTCGACGATTTGAGTTCTTGTGATTGTTAACGCAGACTATTTCTATTTATTCCAGGACTTCCTTCCCAGATGGCTTTCTTTCATTAAGGGTCTCGTCGACAGTGATGATCTTCCTTTGAACGTTTCCCGTGAAACTCTTCAGAAACATGGCTTATTGAAGACCATCAAAAAGAAGCTTATCGGAAAGGTAATGATCGGCACTCGCTTTACATCACGATCCACTTACATTATATATATATTATACAGACCATCGAGATGATCACCCAGCTTAGTAAGGATGCCGCCAAGTACAAGACCTTCATTGAACAATTTGGTATTGCCATCAAGCTCGGCGTTATTGAGGACACCAAGAACAGGAAGAAGCTCGTCAAACTTCTTCGTTTCACACCTCTGAATCCGAGGATGTAAGTTGTAACTCTGTTATCTGCAATCATTCTTATCATTTTTGTAGAAGCTCAGCTCGCTTGAAGACTATGTTTCCCGCATGAAGTCCAAGCAGCCCCAGATCTATTATCTCACCGGATCGTCGTTGGAGGAAATTAAGAACTCACCGCATTTGGAGGTGCCTCTTGCAAAGGGTTTTGAGGTTATCTACATGGTAAGGAGAATATTGTGTGCTGAATTCTGGCTTACGCGGTTTCGATTTCAGTCCGACCCTTTGGACGAGTACCTCACTCAGCAGGTTACCGAGTACGGTGGTTTCAAGCTCCAGAGTCTTGTCAAGAATGGTGTCAGTACGGTGACGAGGAGAAGACAAGTCTGAGGAGGAGAAGGTTGGTTTTTTTCAGCCCGTAGATTTTGTCTGATCACCTTCTAGTTTGAGAAGGAATACGAGGACCTCACTAAGTGGCTATTGACTTCTCTCGACGATGTTGTTGACAAGGTACATCAAGGCTTTTGCTTGCTTTTTTACCCCGGGGGGATTTTTTTTTTTTTTTGAGGGGCCATGTAAGTCAATCTCACCATCCTTCGTTTTTAGGTTGTGATCTCATCGCGCCTCACGAAGTCGCCTACCGCCCTTTTGGCCAACGAATATGGTGTTTCTGGAAACATGGAAAGGATTATGGCTGCTCAGGCTCTCCAGAGCGGAGACAACTTTATGAGGTACGAAAAGCCAAAAGCGAAACCTTGCCTCGTGAAAAATTCTGACCCAACTCTTTTTTTTTTTCATTTTCTCACAGAACTACTACGCCAAGATGAAGAAAACTCTCGAGATCAACCCGCGGCACCCAGTTATCAAGGGCCTTAAGAAATCTGTCGCATCCGGCAAAAAGGAAGAAGACCTCAAAGAACTTGCTCGCACACTCTACGAAGTGACTCTCCTCCGATCTGGGTTTGATCTCAAAGACACACCTGCCTTTGCGGGACGTGTTGAGAGTGCGATCCGCAAAGCGCTTGGGGTTGGGTTGACGGAGGAGGCCAAAGTTGAGGTTGTGAAGGCGGAGGAGAAGACGGAGGAGGAGAAAAAGGATGTGAAGGAGGAGGAGAGTGAGGAGACTGAAGATGTTTTTTTCGCATGATGAGCTTTGAGGAGGGATGATTTTGATGTACTATTTTTTTTTGATCTCGTTTTTTGGTCAATGTGAATTTTGAAGGTTAAATTGTGTGCGTGTCTGTGTTTATTTTTTACAACTGTCCTTGCATGCGGAAACGCCCATAGCAAACATCGCTCATACTCTAATGTGAGAGTGCAATAATCGTCCAAATTAATAATAACAAAAAAATAAAGACAAAAAATAAAAAAATAAAAAATAAAGAAATAAAAAACCAGAATGATCTTATTTTGCTTATGTGCTTATATTTGCCAACATTTTGAATTTTACAAAGGATGAAACTTTTGCTTATTAGAGGCAGACCGTAATACATTCTACATTCTGCTCTTAACTTGGTTTATAATGAAATGTGAGCACGAAATAATGTTTATCAAATTAGATGTTTTTCTCCCGCCCCCAAATCCATGTCTACAATCACAAACTTACTGGATCTCAATTTTCGCTCTGATGACTTTTTTTTACAAAAGTGCG
>JAHLKC010000201.1:0-49750 GCA_025449115.1 Chytridium lagenaria
CACTGAATCATGGTTTTTTTTTGATGTGGCGAGAAACCTGCCGAGTGGTTTCATGTACGCTTTACATTTTATTCATGCATCCATATCTATCTCTCTTTATACTTTTTTTTTGTTTACCCGTCTTTTGGGTTTTGGTTTCGTGAAAGGCAGATGTTTTTTTTTTTCTTCTCTGCACCATTGCATTTTTTTTTTGTGTGCGAGACTGTTGGTTTCATTTCTATCACTTTTGTGATCTCTGGGGCGTACCGCCTTTCACCTCCACTTTTGTATTTTTGTAACTGCAGACGCGGTATGTAAAAGCATATATTTTTCGTAGGTTTCCCATTTCTGGCTTTAACATTGAACGATGAAACACCTTTGGGTTTCCGTTGGGATGGGTGTGCCATTTCTAAGGGTTCCATTGGAACAAAGGCAATGTTATGCAATTCTTTTACTGAAAAAGAAAATCTTCAAATGCCGTTGCGATACATATCAGATAAGTGATTTACGTAATTGCTGTAGCTCTTGATCCGTCTCTCAATGCTACGAGACATTCTCAAACCGTTTTCCGTCTGCGCTCCAACGGTTTACGTCACGCCGCCATCATCACATCCATATCCGCTGTTGTGCTGCTCATCCTTCGATACCTCTTTCTCTGGATATGTCTATCCCCGAAACCGGGTTACCCTTTATCGATGATACACGTGTCTTTGGATTATTAACAGTCATCGGGTCAAGGTTTAAAAGTGCATCCACCTGTAAACTAAAATGGTAGAGGTGTTTCTGTGATCCCGTTGGCAAGTCAAAACTTTCATATCACCACAAGTAGATTACACTATGGTGTTTTTTACCAGGACTCTCCCTCTACGCCTTCTCATGGATTTTTCAACCCCAATGGAATTTTTGGGTGTTTGTGAAAACCGCTGCGCTTCCCATCTTGTTCACCACCACGACGGTGCTTTGTGGATTTATGTATCCGATGAAAGGGAAATCGGTGGTGGTTGGTTTGTTGATGCATTGCGTGAATGCTTTAGCGTATATTGTTGTTTTGATTTGTTTCATGTGAGGGGTTTTTTTCGTGTAGGATCCATGGCTTATTTTGTTTAGATGTGGATGTGTGGTGTGTCTACATCTATCGAATCAACGGATTCTTCTTCATATATCGCAGTGAAAGATACGGGGAGTGATGAGATTGAAAGGAACGCGTTGGATTTCTTTCTCCTCAATATAGCGTACGTTGACGGTTTTTTTTTACCTAAATCGATTTTTTTTTAGGTTCCCGCTGTTCCGACATGGCGTTGTGTTTATTCAAAGAAAGATTGTGGCGGTTTGGAAAAACCCGAAACCTACGACACGGGCGCAAGAAATAGCCATCCACGCGTCAAAGGTACACACGTTAACGTTCTTTTCTCATATTTTGTAGCTGGTTTTCGTGGTGGCTCAGAATGCGATATGGGGGATGTTGGGAGACCTTGTATTATTTCGATCACAAGGGTACCGATTTTATTATATCGGAACCATAGGTCTCCATGTAGCTCATGTTATTGAGCGGATACTGGGGTGTTATGTATTAATGCGGAGGTTGAGGAAACAGGTGGTTCCGATGGGGTTGGATGAGACGTGGGGGAGTCGGGATGGGGATGAAGGGATTGGGATGAATGCTTTTGAACCTGGGGGGAGAGCGGTCTTTGGGGTTGATGAGATTGTCAAAGTGGGGGGAGAGAGTAGGAAGAGTGTTGCTGTGCGGTCTGTGAAAGGAGGTATGGACGTGGTGGTGGGACGGGAAGTGGATGTGGAAAAGCGTGAGATGAATACTGTGGTGGAGGTTGAAGTGGATATGGAGGGAGTTGGCGCTATTCCTCGATATGATGTGGAGGATACAGAGAGGTTGTGAAGGAGATGTCAGCTGTTGCAAGTACGACGGAGCTGAGTGTTCTTTTCGTACCTCTCCGCGAAGAAATAAGTTACGGTTATTTCCGGCTCGGAGCCATGATAGCAGACTGGTCCTCTAAAAGCGTCGCGTTCCTCATCATCCTCCTCTTTATCTCTCTTCCGGATGTCTCGACATGGACAAGACATTTCGGGAATATCTCTGCGTTGAACTGATTGTGAGGTTCACCACATGGCCGTTGTTTGCGACCTTTCAGAGTTTTTGCACGTTTGTGGAATCGAGAATGTTGAAGTTGGATTTTGCTTTGTGCGTGGATGAGTTTAGGAAGGCGGGGTTGTCGGTTGCGGCGTTTTTGTATGTTATTTCTCTGGTGTCGGGTGGAGTTGGGATTTTGTTGATTGCTGAGACGGATATTATGGGACAGACGATGACGTTTCAACCTGGACGACGGGTTTGGTCGATTTGAATCTTTGTGTTCTTATGCAGTGTATGTACTTTTAGATATGTTTTTTAACGTGAATGAAAAGGAGCGATATGTGTAAAGTGGTGAAATAAACAAGCGATGCCCGTGTATGCTGTACTGTGAGATATATGCCTGAGGTGAGACCCTGAGTGTTGTATGCATGGAACCGACGGAGAATTAGCGGAAATCATTGAGATTGACATCGTGTTAGGATCGAAATAGTAGGAATGCCGTCTCCCCATGCTCCGTGATGCTTCAAACCCTTCAGTCTATGCGCCAAGACAGTTTTCCTCAATGTCATCATCATCACAACCGTCACCGCCGTTACCAACTCTTGTTCATTATATCTTCCTCTGGACCTGTCTATCCAAAGAAACAGGGGTACCCTTTGCCGAGGACACACGGGTGTTTGGGATCCTTTTAGCTCAAAGCTGTTGCACTGTTGCAGTGTTACCTATGGCGAACCGAAGACCGTGGATCGCTCCTTGGTTGGATTATATCCTGGTTTCGATTCTTGGACACCTTTCGTATATGGTTTCATGGATCTTTGTACCTCAATGGAGCGCTGTAGATTATATCCTTAAAGCTTTTATTCCGTTGCTTGTCGTCAATGGAACGATCAATGGGCCAACGATACATCCCGGGAAGGAATCATCGATATTTGCAAGTTTGTTGGATTACTTTATAAACTCTGTGGCGTACGTTTTCGTCTTCGCTGGTTATGTGTAAGTAGAGAAAGTTTTATGCATTTAACCTGGTTCCAGGTGTTTGGGGTCTGGGGCTTTTTACCTTTCAAATCAGCTGATGCATAAACGTAACGCGCTTGGAACAAGTTATACCCTGTTGGAGGAGTTTACAACAACAGGATTGTACCCTTTTGTTTTGGGAGTTGGGTAATATTCAAGTTTCTTCATCTTTAGGTCCTAAAATCTCGTTTTAGGTTCCCTCTCTGCAGATACGGTTTGGTGCTTTTGCATAAAATACTCATCGTCACTTGGAAAAGCCCTCCGCCAAATAACAGACCTCAAGAAATTGCAGTGAACGCCTCCAAGGTTTGCTTTTTTTGCTCCACGACCACCAACTGACATCTTACAGCATGTGTTTCAATTAAGTCAACAGGCGTTATGGAACGCTCTTGGCAATGTCATCATCTTTCGATCACAAAGCTATAGCGCTTTTTGCATCGCCGTGGTGGGATCACAACTTGCTAACATGTTTGAACGAATATTATCTTGTTATCTTTTGAGACGAAAGCTTACACGACGAATGACGGTTGATCCGGTTCTAGTGCAATCTGTTAAGGTTTTGTTTGCAAAGGAGACGGAGGATGAGGATGAGGGTGCGCGATGAGGGCGTTTGAACCTGGGGCTTTTGGTCAGACCAATCCGATCAGTGCATCCGTAATGGGGTCGCAGACGTCTCGAAATTCACGTATGGGGTCGCAAACTTCTCGGCAGTCGCGTATGGGATTGCGTCAGTCACGTATCGGATCGCAGCAGTCACGTATTGAAGCGCAGGCGTTTAGGCAATCACGCGTTGCGGATAAAACCAAAAGCGCTCAGGCCGATCTGTTTAATGTTCGCGAGAGTTGTGAGTTTGCACCGCAACATGAAGCAGCGGTAACTATTGCGGCTAGTGGAGAATGCCGGATTATCCGGCAGAGAGGCAACATGGCCTTGATGAAAAAGACAACACCCTGCAGGCAGGAGTGGATGATTTTGATGTGTTTGGAGTGGAGATTCCGTTTATACCCTTGAAGAGAAGGTCGTCTATGGCTTCCATCGACTGGGATCCATGATAGGAGAATGGAGTTCAATAATCTCGTCATATTTACTGGTCATGCTTTTTGTCAGCCTTCCTGACTTTTCTGTTTGGACAGCCCACTTTGGCACTGTCTCGCCTGAGCATCTGACGATTCGTTTAGCAACTGGCTTGTGATTGCACTTTTTGTCGAGATTTTGTGCACTTTTGCTGAATCCAGAATATTGGATTTGGACTTTGCTCTCAGCGTGAGGAGACAAAGTCTTGTGGACTCTCGATACCTGGGTTTCTGTTTGTTAATTTGTGGACTTGCCTCAGCGCCATGTTCGTTGCTTATTACTGAGACGGGATTGTTTGACCAAGGATCTGCATTTCAGCCTGGGAGGAGGGTTTGGGCATATTAGTTGTGGCGTGCGTTTTTTAATAGACCATTTGCCGTCATTTCGTGTAATTCTTCTGTTTGATTTCTGAGACCAAGAGACTTTCACTCCAGAACCTTTAGCAATAACGTATTCCATGCTGTATACGTTATTGGTCATCACTCCCTTTCTCCAGCCAACACCAAACTTCGGTATCGTAAAAAAATCGATTGTTATAAATTAGGATTTACGTGATCACCGACTTGAAACGACTGAGCGGCATGGACTCCATCCATCATCATGCTCCGAGACGTCATGCAGCCCTTCGCAGTCTGCGCTCGAACAGTATTGCTTAATGTCTCAATCATCGCGGGCATCTCTGCTATTCTTCTTCTCATCGTTCGTTATATTTTCCTCCGGATCTGTCTTTCGGATGAAACAGGACTACCCTATGCGCAAGATAGTCTTGTATTTGGGTTTGCAGCGACGAACATAGGAAGGTCGGTCACCTTTATAAACTATCTATTGCTGATCAAGCCCAATAGAGCTGTGGCCCTTTCTCCAATGGCAAGACGGAAGCTTCTTATTCACCCGCTGGTCGATCAATTGGGAATAACTATCATCGGAACATGCTCCAATGTCCTTATGTGGATGTCTCAAGCAAGCTGGGGTGGGATAGATTTTGTATACAAATCCTGCATTCCGGTATTCGTTATTTCGGGTTTTTTCACGAGCTGGACTATTAATTCGACGAAGCAAGTATCGGTTTTGGCTGAGATATTTTATCATTTTACCAACTCCATCGCTTTTGTGGTGCTTTACTCTTGCTACATGTAAGACCTTAGTTGAATTTCGTTCTAACTATTTAGGTGCGTGAGTGTTCTATGCTTTCATATTTCAAATCAGCGCGTTGTGATGTTTATGAACCGCACCGAAGTTACACTATCAGAACGTATACTTGGATACGTTTATAATCTCCTTCTACTTGGAGTCGGGTAAGCTTCTGTTGCTAAATTTTGGCTAAATCCCTCAATAGGTTTCCGATGTTACGATACATATTAATATTTTTAAACAAATCCGTTATCGTGGCTTGGAGAGCCCCAAAACCCACTTCAAGACCTCAAGAGATTGCTACCAATGCCAGCAAGGTTTTTGTTTATAACGTCTCCATTTCTGATATTCAAAAGTTGGTTTTCCTTGTGAGTCAAGACGCGATGTGGAATTCTATCGGTAATATTGTCATCTTTCGGTCCCAAGGGTACCTCTTCTATTACCTCGGCACTGTCGGCTTTCAGATGGCGTACGCTGTAGAGCGTCTTATTGCGTGTTATTCCTTACGGCGTAAATTAAGGAAACAGCAAATTAGAGTTGAACCGGACACCATTGTAAAAGAGGATGTTAAGAGCGATGAATCAGATATGGTCAAGCAAGTCGAGGAGGGGGCAGCTGTAAATGCGTTTGAGCCGAACCGCTTACGCCGAGTTACTCTTGTTAAACGACCTACAATGTCGTCGCGGATGTCGAGGCGGTCATCACGTAAAGATGATGTGGGGAGGAGTCATTATAGCAAAAGGGACAGTCATGTATCAGACAACGATTCAGTCGTATCAGGAATTCCTTTAGGAGTTCGAGCTGCTGGGTTTAATGAAGAAGAACTCCCCGATTACCCGCCAGCACGTACAGAGAGAGGTGATGTACAGCTCCCACTCACCGAAGAAGAGACCACGATCATCAACCTGCAGGCAGGCGATGATGAGTCCGATCTCTTTGGAATCGACGTTCCGTTTACGGCTCTTGACGAAAGAGTCACCTACGGCTACCTTCGTATTGGAACCATGATAGCAGAGTGGTCATCACGATGCGTGTCATTCTTTATCGTCCTTTTCTTTATCGCGCTTCCTGATTTCGCCAAATGGACAAAATACTATGGTCCCATCCCCGTGAGCGATCTCATCATCCGACTCGTCACATGGCCGCTCTTTGCTCTGCTATGCGAATTTCTGTGCACTTATGCTGAATCGAGAATACTGGATCTGGATTTCGCGTTGAGCGTCAGTGAATTCAACTCTAGTGGACTTTCGGTCACGTCGTTTACGTTTGTCATTGGATTGCTCTGTGGAAGTGTGGGGCCTCTGCTCATCGCTGAGATGGGGCTTTTGACCAGTAATCCCTTGTTTCAACCGGGAAGGCGAATGTGGGCACTGTTTTAACGACGGGCTGGGGAGGCCTTGTAATTTTCGAAAATGAAAAGGAAATTGCCGCCGTTCTATATGAGGCATTGAACACGCTACCTGAATTACTTGTCTCTTGGTGACTTTTTAGTAGGTAGGCTTTTTTACTATAAAGAAAAAGCAACATGTAATCAATAGTGGGCGATAGAGCCAGTAATGATGAGGAAAGCCAAAATTTCAAGACATAAAAAAAGACAGAGCGACAATAGTAAAAAAAAGAGACAAGAGAAAACTACACACCAAAAACAGTTTTACAGAGAGAGCTGTAAAACAACTGTAAAAAGAAGTAACAAAAAAATTATGAACAGCCGCACCCCCCCCCCCCCCCCCCCCAAAAAAAAAAAAAAAGATCAGATATGTATCGGTGCAATAATGACAAAAAAGGAGCCGCGGAGACTAGGTCGGCGCTTATAGGACAACTTACTGCAACAATAAAGACGTGATTTGGGAAACGCTTCCTCGGTTCATCCGCCCTAAATCTATCTGCCAAATCAGACCTTATACAGTAGGAGTTGGAAAACCGAGGATTTACGTGATTTCCGTCACAAAGAAGCGACATGGTCGACATCCATCACCATGCTCCGAGACATCATGCAACCCTTCGCAGTCTGTGCTCGAACAGTCTTGCTTAACGTCTCAATTATCACGAGCATCTGCGTTATAGTTCTCCTTCTCCTGCGTTATGCTTTCCTCTGGGTCTGTCTCTCTGCAGAAACGGGACTACCCTATGCACAAGATACTTTTGTATATGGACTTGTGACAACATTCTCAGGAAGGTCTGCCACGTTGTCGCCTCTTTGATTATGACAGAATTGCTGATTAAACTCATAGAGGTTTGGCCATTGCTCCAGTGGCAAGCAAGAAGCTTCTTATTCACCCGTCAGTCGATATGCTGGGCATGACGTCCATCGGTATATGCTCCTACATATTATTGTGGATATCTCAACCTCGCTGGTGGGCTATAGAATCCGTGTACAAGTCCTTCATTCCTATGGTTGTTTTTACCGGAATGATAACGAGCTGCACTATCAACACTGCGAAACAATCATCATTACTTGCTGGGTTTTTGCATCATTTCACAAACTCCATCGCCTTTGCGATCGTCTACTCTGGCTACATGTAAGATCTGCTTTTGTGTGCTTAAAAGCGTTCTGATGACTTAGGTCTTTGGCTGTTATATGCTTTCATCTTTCAAATGAGCGCGTTGTGGTGGTTTTGAACCGCACCGACGTTTCGCTATCAGAAGTTATTTTTGGATACGTTTATAACCTTTTTTTGCTTGGAGTTGGGTAAACTTCCTTTGCTAAAGGTTTTGGCTAAAACTCTCAACAGGTTTCCATTATTACGATATGTTGTGATCTTTTGCAATAGATCTGCTATATCGGCTTGGAGAAGCCCAAAACCTACATCGCGGCCTCAAGAAATCGCGAACAATGCCAGCAAGGTTGTTATCTCATCTTATCACGTCTTAATGGCTGACTTTGAAAGCTGGTTTTCCTCGTGAGTCAAGATGCAATGTGGAATTCTATCGGCAACATCGTCATCTTTCGGTCCCAAGGTTACCTTTTCTATTACCTCGGCACCGTCGGCTTCCAGATGGCGTACGCTGTGGAGCGTCTTATTGCGTGCTATTGCTTACGGCGTAAACTGAGGAAACAGCAAAAAATTGAGCCAGACACCGTTATAAAAGAGCCCGTTGTTGAAGAAGGAGCAGCTATCAACGCCTTTGAGCCGAACCGCTTTAATCGAGCCAGTCTTTTACAAAAATCTGAAGCAGGCTCGCGGATATCGAGGCAGTCATCGCGTCTGGATGACGTGAGGAAGAGTAATTGCAAAGGGGACAGCCAATTAAAGGCAAAGCTTTGGTAGCACCTATAACTGGATCTCCTTTAGTCGTTCGAGTTGATGAAGTCAATGAGGAGGTATTACCGGACTATTCGCCCACTGAAGAAGAGACCGCGGTCGTCAACCTGCAGGCAGGCGATGATGAGTCCGATCTCTTTGGAATCGACGTTCCATTTACGGCTCTTGACGAAAAAGTCACCTACGGCTACCTTCGTATTGGAACCATGATAGCAGAGTGGTCATCACGATGCGTGTCATTCTTCGTCGTCCTTTTCTTCATCGCACTTCCCGATTTCGTCAAATGGACAAAATACTATGGTCCCATCCCCGTGAGCGATCTCATCATCCGACTCGTCACTGGCCGCTCTTTGCTCTGCTGTGCGAATTTCTTTGTACTTATGCCGAATCAAGAATACTGGATCTGGATTTCGCGTTGAGCGTCAGTGAATTCAAATCTAGCGGACTTTCGGTCTCGTCGTTTACGTTTGTCATTGGATTGCTCTGTGGAAGTGTGGGGCCTCTGCTCATCGCTGAGATGGGGGTTTTACCAGTAATCCCTTGTTTCAAGCGGGACGGCGAATGTGGGCCTTCTTCTAGATCAATACAAAGTTATTTGATATAACGCGGTTAATGACGCTTTCGATGTGATTGCGAAGCAAAAACGTTTATTACAACCACAGGATAGTTTACAAAGCCACACTACATGGCTGACGTGTGGGTGCATTGGGGCTCGATATTGTAGAGCATACAGATGATGAGATGATCTTCATGACGGTGTTTTTTTCTCCTTAATGTATTTAAATGTATATACGTATAAAACAACAAGTGAGGGTATATAACGATACTTATTGGCATCGAGAAAAGTTCTGTTCTCGTTGACGGCGTTGTATTGCCTAATGCCGGATGTAGCAACCTGTTTCCGTCGCCTTTAAAGAAAGATAACTCCTGTCGGTGTTCATCTTGAAGATTTACGTGGATTGCACTCGGTCTCTACAGGTATTAAACCTCAACCGTCGTCATGCTCCATGATCTCATGAAGCCATTTGCTGCATGTGCTCGCACGATTTTCCTAAACTCCGCCATCATCACTGCCATCTCAGCGGTGGTTCTGGTCGTCATCCGATATGTGTTTTTGTCGACTTGCCGTTCGAGTGAGGCGGGGTTGCCCTATGCAGAGGATACTCGAGTCTTTGGTTTGCTGACGGCGATGATTTCAAAGTAGTTTAAACATAGTTGGAACTTGGCTGATACCATGCTAGCACCATCGCTGTTCTACCTCTGGCTAGCAAAAAGAGGTTGATCAACCCTGTGGCAGATTATATCCTAACAGCGATTGCCGGAACCACAGCTTATGTTCTTGCATGGATCTGTCGCCCTCACATGAGAGAGCCCTGGACTACGTATACCAAGCTTTCATCCCCATTTTAGTTGTGACGGGAAGTCTGTCGAGCTATACTATTTATTCAGAGAAAGCAACGATTATGGGATTTTTGATAAAGCCTCTGATAAACTCAGTTGCCTTTATACTTGTTTTCTTCGGTTACCTGTAAGTCTGAGTATCCTTGGCAATATCTCATTTCCTTGAAGGTCGGGGGCGATCGTTTGCTTTCATCTTTCAAATGAACGTTGACTTTTTAAACAAAACCATGGCGCTTCAGGAGGACGTTGCGATGTATTTTTTCAAACTTGTTTCTGTTGGGCGTCGCGTAGGTATCTGCACTTGTTTCGTTGTCTAATCTTTGTTCAGGTTCCCATTATTCCGCTATGCAGTAATCTTTGCAAATAGATCCATCATTGTGGCATGGAAAAGCCCCACACCCACATCGCGGCCCCAGGAGATTGCCATAAATGCAGGAAAAGTACATATTTTCTCTACTTAAAAGTATGCCTTACTGTATTAGCTTATTTTCGTAATGAGCCAAGAGGCTATGTGGAATAGTATCGGCAACATCATCATTTTTCGGTCACAGAGTCACCTTTTTTACTATCTAGGATTAGCAGGTTTCCAACTCGCTTATGCCACTGAACGTTTATTCTCTGCTACTACTTTCGGAGAAAACTAAGAAATCGCTTGAATACCATCAATCGTCCCCCGATGACAAAGATTTTGTTAACATTGTTGTGGCGAAGCAAACGGAAGAAACCGATGATGGTGCAGCTGCAAGTGCCTTTGAGCCCCGTCGCTACAGTCGATCGGTACCACTTCAACCTGCCTTAAGCTCGCGTGTGTCTCGCCACTCATCATCAACACGTGTCATAGATGATACACAGAGGAGCAGTTATTTAAGCGCTAAAGGATCTGTTCATACTCGAGACTTTGGGTCGAAAACTCAAAAGCCGTTGGAACAAATTGATAAAGTCACGGAGGAGGAAGAGCCACAGGATGAGCACCCCAAACCTACCGCTGGAAGCTCATCATAGTCTTGATTCCGCATTTCGTAATTTGAGTCAGAACATTCTATCAAAACAAAGTGAGGAACTTTTTGGGTAGACGTACCTTTTATACCGCTTGAAGAAAAGGTGATATATGGATATCACCGACTTGGATCCATGGTGGGAGAATGGGCGTCTCGTGGAGTCTCCTTCTTCATAGTACTGTTGTTCGTCAGTCTTCCTGACGTATCGCTTTGGACAGATATTTTGGCTTTGTCCCTATCTCAGACCTATTTATTCGGCTTGCAATATGGCCTTTATTCGCAGTCCTGTCTGAATTTCTTTGTACATATGCGGAATCAAGGATACTGGACCTGGACTTCACGTTGAGCGTTAATGAATTCAATTCTAATGGACTCTCGTTAGCGTCGTTCACATTCGTGATATCTCTAATTTGCCAAAGCGCTGGCCCGTTTCTCATTGCCGAAACGCGTGTCTTGGGACAAACACCAGTGTTTCAACCGGGAAGGAGGATATGGGGATTAACATCTCAAGGGTAGACGTGGTTAATCAAATGGGTGTTGACGTTTAGAGAAGAGCTTAATCTTCTGTGTAGTTTCTATATCCATAATTATATATTTGCACATCCAACTGGTCGAATGATTTTTATTTGGAGTTTAACTTACACTTGTGGAGTCTCACTTAAGAAATCTATACAGTTTATACCTTAGTTTCAACCTTTTATACAGAAAAAACCTTTTCCATCCTTTTAACTGCACTTTGCTTCAAACCACTTGTGGTCCTCTGTGCTGTAGCCAACCATTGCCTCTCTGCGCTCCACGCTGATATCTTATCTCAAACTTCATCCACCATCATCACCACCATCATCACCACTATCATCATCATCATCCTCATCCATTCGACATCCATCATCTAGTCGATACCATCCATTCGATACCATCCAGTCGATACCATCCATCTGGCCATCCATCCTTACACAATCATGGACATGTTCCTAAACTCACTCAACACCCAACGTCGTCCATACGGCAAGAAATCAACCTCAACAATAACCGCCACAACCACCACCACTGCTTCTCAGCAACACCTCCACAATCCATACCCCATCGCTCCAACCCCCTCCGACATTTTTCCAGGTTCACTCAAACACCTATCGACCCCTATCTCTACACTGGATGGGTAGCATCCTCCACATCATCATCATCATCATCATCAACATCATCGCCACATTACCAAACATCATCATCATCAATAATCACCGCCATCCCCACCCAAATGCAACGGGACGATACATCCTTACCACCTCTCCAAACCAAACGCAAACGGGATGAACAACTGTCACCGCTCATTCACGCTCCAGCACCGATCCCAGTCGCGTCGTTGACACCCGCAAAGATGTTGAAACTGGTATCAGGGAGAGGAGTATGTAGGTAGTCCTAGTGGATAATTTTTTATAAAATCATTTAACAAGTGGGTTTTCAAGTAGCGACGAAACGGTTACGAAAGACAAAACCGGTGACGCTAGTAGGAGAAAAGGAAACTTGTTTTCATTGTCGCGGTGATAGTCTCGATGGAAACAAGGTTATACCCTGTACGTTCTGCGAAAAAGCGTGGCATGAGAAGGTGTGCCATCCCAAAATGGATGCCCGAGAATTCGTATGTAAAGAGTGCGTCAAAGGGACGTATGGACGGCCATTTGCGAGGCGAGTAAAGATGGATGTTGGGGTTCAAACGGATGGAGGGTATCAACCTATGCGGATTCAGTCGAGTGGGAGGTTGGGACTGTGGATGAGGGGGAGTAGTGAATTGGATGGACGATGAGCATTGCAGTGCGTGTGAGAAGAGATGGGCTGGTGGAGAAGGCTAGTGCGTTTGTAGGGGATGAAGGCGGGGAGACGATCAAGATGATTGAGAGGGATCCGAGACGTTTGAGGATGTGTATACGGTCGTGTTTGCGAGATTGTGTAATGGATGTAAAGTGGAGTGTCAGAAGGTATGTAAGCTGTTTCTATTTAGTTTTTGTTTTTTTTGTCTTTTTGTTTGTTGTTTTTTTTTTTGCGGATGTTGTTTTGTTGACGCAAGTTGTGTAGAGACAGGGATTTTTGGCGAATATGAATGAGGAGACCAAGACGCTTTTGTTATTGCAGTGTTCGGTGAGGTTTGAGGAGTTGGCGGGTTGTTGAGGCAGACTGTGACACCGTCACGGCTGTGAACTTTTCTTGAGAAAAAAGGGAATTGTGTTTGTGGGGTGTGGTGGAGGTGTTGTAGGGGTTTAGTGAGAGGACTTTTGCAGGAACGGGTGCTTTGGGATCTGTGCGGGGAATACCGAGTTGGAGGCAGAGATTAGGAGAAAGACGCAAGTGCGATGGGAGTTATGAGGACATGCTTGCGATTGCGATGGAAAAGTTAGCGGAGGGAGAGGTAGATTATTAATGTTTTATTTGATGCTAAACAAGTGTCTGTAGTAGTAAACCAAAGGAAATGTATGAATGGATGAACAGTATGTTTTGGATTTCCTGATAATTTCGGCGTCTGCGGGACAGGCGTTGAAGAAGGGGTAGATAAAGGACGGTTTTTGAAACTTGCCATGGGGTTTATGCGATTGATTTTTGGTACATTAAGGAAAAGTACAAGAAAAGAGGAGACGGGTTAGGAGTGTGAGCAAGTGGATGCGATAATGGCGGAGAGGCAGAAGAGGCAGAAGAGGATGTAGTGCCGGAGAGAGGTAGAACATGATGATAGGGCGATGTTGGCGAAGTTGTGCTGCGATGCAGCGGCGGCTGCTGTGTTCACGATGTTGTTGCTGTTGCTGATAAGAATGCGGATGAGGCGTTGAGAGAGTTTGCGATGCAGCAGGCTGCTGATGAGGTTCTGGGTAGTGATGTGGATCTAGATCGAGTTGACGGAGTAATGTTTCGGTGTTTTGTTGTCACTTTATTATTGTATTTAATATGTGTTTATCTATTGACTATTGGTTAAAGCTAACTACTCCGCGCTGCTTCAGCGCTGTGATTTCATATGTTGTTGGCGGATGGCAGAAAGGACAGTTACTTGAGACATGAGACGCGTGGTTAAGCCCAAATGGCATCGATACCCGTGACGTACACAGTAGTTGACCATCTGTATGCTACAATAACCATAGGATAAAGCAAATGAAGGAAGTAAGGAAGAAGGAATGAATGAAGGAATGAGGACGATGACGGACGGCATGGCGACGACGCATCAACCAACACTCACGCATCTCACACCAACACGTTACTTGCTGAATTGTCAAGTAAATATGTGATTCTGGAAGTGTGTAACTCTGAGCGGCACAACGCACGACCCTCAACATTTTTGATTTCTTTTTGGATAAAGCCTGTCTGACTGTCTCCTGCGAGTCCGTCATCATTACTTATTGGGAAGTGGGAGTGTATTGGTATCGACTCTTGGAGAGTTTGATCTTTCCGTCATCCTCATCCATACATCATCCATCGATCCACTTGCATTCATTCCTTCTACTCCTCCCAATAGTTGGAATTAGATAGGAAAGGATCAAAGTGTGTGTTCTTTCTGAATAGGATAGAGGAGGCGAGGATCAATCCTTATTGGACCTGCACAAACATTTCATCCGTCTGCAAAGATTTCAGTGCATGTCCTATCATTGATCGCACTCCCTCCTTAAGAGAATAACACACACAGAGTTCATCCATTAAAATGACCAGCGTCCAGCTCGTAAGCTCACTGTGTCTCCTACCCGTCTCTCTTAACCGTTTTTTCTCACCACAGACGCACCCCCTCCTGCTGCCTTCCCAGGTGGAGGTCAACCACGCTACCCTCAAGCGGATCAACAAGGCCTTCAACGAGTTCCTCTCAGAATAATAATGGAACAATGTGGTCATTTTCCAGCACCGCCAAGGATCTATGATGCCGCAGCGACAGGAACTAGGATGGGAATCCGAGGGAGCGGGGAGTGTTGCCTCAGCATGTCAGCAGCAGCAACAGCAGCAACAGTTTTATCAGGTAAGACTTCGGCGAGCTCCTTGCCAGCTTTTTACTAAGTTTACCTCCATTCACTGTTTTTACACCTTTTTACTTACTGTTACATTCTACCATCACTTCTACCTTAAACTATCACGAACTCATGCCTTTCTTACAAACCGTTTTTTGAATACGCTTAACCATCACGGTTAAAACACATTATTCACATTTAACCACAACAGCAACAGCAACAGCAACAACAACCGCAACAGCAGCAACAATATAGCGCAGCAACAGCAACAGCAACAACAGCAGAGAGGACCCCACACAGCAATTTCAAAACCAGAAATGGGAGATAGAGCGGTGATCCTTACCAACAGCAGCACAGCAACAGCAGCAACAAGGAAACTATAACAATCCCCCAGCCTCTGCTCAACCCTCCTCAAACCTTAACCAAACCTACTACAATCCCATGAGCCCCGGCGGTCCCAACTCCAACAACAACTACCCTATGAGCGCCCGTCCAACCCCATCATCCCGTCCCAGTCCCAACAATAACAACGCCCCAATGAGCGCTCCCGCCACCGCCATTTACAACAACGTTGACTACATCGATCCCCAGCAATCCCGCTACGACCGTGACCGCGAAGAACTCCTATCCCAACGTCGACCGCGTCCCCCTCAATCCGCCCCCTCCTCTCCAATGCAACGCGGACCACCTCAGTCTCCAATGCGAGGCCCCGCATCGCCCATGCAACCACAATCCTCGAGGGAGGCGAGGGAACGGGAGGTGTGGAACGACGAAATCAGGCGAGACAGGAGCAGTTGAGGGAGTATCATGAACGGGAGAGAAGGGAGAGGGAGATGAATGGACCGCCGATACCGCCACAGGTTGAATCGGATGATGACGACGAGGAAGAATATGGGAGGACACAGAACCCCGTCCCTCTGCATGTCCAGAATAAAGTGCCAGCGAAACCAGCAATGAAGAAACCCGGAACTTCTGTTTTAGCGAAAAAACGGTAACCTTTTGTTCATTATTTTAAGACTAAACGTCATGATGATCAGCGCATCCGCTCAACGCGTCTCCATCGTCCAATTTAACCACTCAAAGACAAGTCTCGGTCGAAATAAACCCAAACCCACACCCACCCACCACCAACCTCCCGTGTACACCGACGATAATGACTTCCAAGAGCTTTACTCTGTCGCCACCGAAGAAGACGACCTTGACGACGACGATTTATGACGAAGAAGTCTACCGTCCATCCCCACGTCAGCCCATCCCATTCGGTGGTCACGTTGCCGCTCCATCACCAACACCTAAAACTGCTTCAAAGAACCGTGTGAGCATCATGGGCGCTCGAAGTGGGATGAAGAAAGTCACGAGTGAGTTTTTATAATGGACCAGTCGGACGGGATACGCCACCGCCGTGAAGAAGTGGGAGGAGGAGGAGGTTGTGGTTGAGGAAGACGGATGGGATGATGATGAGGATGAAGAGGAGGAGATGTTTAGACCGGGGAAAAATGCGTCGCCTATTCCGAAGATGGAGCCAAAGGTGAGAGTTTAAGTTTTCTTTTTTGTGTGAATGTCGTTTGTTGACGATTGATGTGGTAGTTTCAGCAACAGCAGATGCCGATGCAGCAACAACAACAGCAGCAACAAATGCAACAACAAATGCAACAACAAATGTCGATGCAACAGCAGCAACAACAACAGGGTAGATCATACCAACAACAACCCCCGACGACGACCCCCGCTACTCTCCCCATTCCTCTCCCCAACAACAATACATCTCCCCATCTCGTCCTGACGCCCGTCCAATAGAGGTAACCATTTCCCCACCCCTCAATACATCCTCTAACATATTCACAGCGTTCCCTCACAGCTCAACCCCAACGATCTCCCGCAGCAACATCCCCACCTGACTCCCCTCTTAATCGATCAAATTCCGCGCGCATCGCCACACAGATCCCGGGGTTGGTGGCGGGGAGTCAGGGTATCACGTATGCGGGACCTCCGCCACGGTCGATGAGTCGAGGTGGGCCGGCGTCGGTGGGGATTCAACAGGGTGGACGACCGAGGACAGCGTCAGAGTCGAGTAACGGGAGACAGCAGCAACAGAACTATGGCCACGCACCAGCTGGACAACCGCAGCAATTCAACGGACAATCTCAGCAACAATTCAACTCCCCTGTCAACACGGTCGTCGCCCCTCGGATCAATCTCCTCAACCCACAAACCCACCTCAATATATCCGTCGACCATCAGATAACGGGAGCGACCTCATGTCCCCAACCACCTCCTCCTCGGGTTCCGCTGGCAACAAACTCGACGCCCTTATGCAAATGTTTGAACAAGTCTCTGAAGACGACGAAGAACCCGAATACGCCGCCATCCCATCCCACGCTCGTCCCCCTCAACCCCAAAAATCCCCATTAAAACCAATTCCCCAACAACAATCTGCCTCTTCAAAACCCATTGCGCAACCCTTCCAAAACATCACAACAGCTCAATCCCCACCCGCATCGTCTCCACCAGGTACGGATCGCACAAAGGAACGTGAACAACGACGTGCTGAACGGCAACGGAAACGAGCAAGTCAAATCTCTTCACCTTCACCTACAACACCCAATACACCACCACCACACAACCTCCTCCTCCCGCGTCGTCCGCAAAACGTACCTCTCTTCTCCGCCCCAACCCACCTCGGAACCTCCCATCCGTAACGACCAAATGCTTTTCAGCCCGACCAGCGCGAAAAGCGATCCCGACACAGAGGAAGAGACCTACGACTCGTATGATTATCTCGATAGTTATCGGACCTCACGAATGTCGATGCTTCCACCTGTTGTCGACAATGTCGTTGAGGACGATATTCATCGAAGAGATACCGTCCGCGATACAGTGTTAGATGTTCCGAGGGTATTGTCGAAACCGGGGACCCCAACGTCATCGAATCCAGACTGAAGCGTTAAAGGAAGAAATCAACACGTTGAAGGCTGAAATGACACCTCTTCAACGTGATTTAGAAGTTTCAAAAACAACCACCACGAACCTCGAAAAAGCGTTAACCAAACAGAAAACTCTTTAAATCTGTCACCCAAGATCTTGATGCCACAAAAGATGAGTTGAAGGGTTTACATATTGCTCTCGAACTTCACGCGCTGAAACCGAGAAACACCGCCACGATGTACGAAAACTTCAAAGCGAGTTAGAGATGGAACGTGATACGTTGTTGTCGCTGAAGCTGAGATTGAAGGGCTTAGAGCTGATCGTGACATGGGGGTGAGTGATTTCGAGGCGGAGAGGAGCGCACGGCGGAAAGGATTCGTGGACTTGAAGAAAAGTTGAGGAATGCGATTGGGGAACGGGATGAGGCTTTGAGAAGGTGTGAAGGGTTGCAGGGGGAGGTGGTGAGATTGATGGAGGAGATTAGTGTTAGAGTTGCAGAGAGGGATGCGGCGGAGGAGGAGGCTGAGGGTGTTGCAGAAGAACGGGATAGGGTGATGGAGGAGTTGGAGGAACGACGACGGGGGTTGAGGAGGCGGAGAGGGCGGTTGAGATGGCTATGAAGGATATTGGGGAGATGAAGAAACGGAGGGGATGCTTGAGGAGCGGGTGAGGGAGGCGGAGGAGCGGAGGGTTTTAGCGGAGGAAGCGCTTGAGGAGGCTGAGGAGATGGTTATGCGTGCAAAGGGGGAGGCATCCGGGGAGAGAGACGAGAAAGAATTGATGGAGGTTACGAGGGAGAAGGAGAGGGTTTTGAGGGAGTGTGGGGAGGCGAAGGAGACGATTGGGGTGCTTGCGGAACGGTTGCGGGGTTGGAGGAGGAGGTGGGGAGGTGTAAGGAAGAGGAGGAGAGGAGTTTGGAAAGGAGAGAACGGTTGGAGGAAGAGTTGAGGGGGTGGGAAGTGGAGGGAGGCGGAGATGGCGCTTGACGCGGTAAAAAGGACACATGCAGAGGAGTTGGTGGCGCTATGAATAGATCTGGGGGTTAGCGAGGGATATTGAGGCGTTGTCCAATGTAGGTTTTTTTTGTTCTGTCGGTCTTTTTCTTTTTGTTTTCTTTGTTGCTTCTTATTTTTCGCGGTTCTCCGTCAACTCCTCCTGTTTTCCTTTTGATTTTTAAATGATGTGTACCTCCAAATCCGCATCTATTTTGGCATCAATGTTTTTTCTCGCCTTAACAATTATGCAGGAGCGCAAGCATTGGGAGACGAAGCTTGCGGATCTGGAGGAAACCATCCGTGAAGTTGAAACCCAACGTGATGCCTGGCGCGACCGTTCCACCACTCTCGAAGCCAATCTGAACACCCTGCAGCGTGAGTCCAATGACCGCGTAGGCGCTCTCGAACGCGCACTCGACGATGCAGCTGGTGACATGGGCGTGAAACTTGAGGACCTTCAGTTCCAAGTTGCCGAGACCCGTCACCGTCTCACTGAAGCTGATGAACGGATTCGAGGACTCGAAGATGAGAAAGCGGCGATTGAGATGGAGACTGCTGCACGTGTGAAGGATCTTGAGGAGGCGCTTGCGAATGCGACGAATGAGCGGGAGGAGCTGGAGGAAAGGATGGGGAGGATTGGGAGGGAGTTGGAGGAGACGGAGGATGAACGGGATGCGGCTGCTGCAAGGATTGCGGAATTGATGAGTGCGTTAAAGACCGCGAGTGAGGAAGAAAAGGGGTTGAGGGAGACGATTGAAGAGATGGAGAGGGGTGTTGAGGAGGCGAATGCGGATCGTGAGGATTTGGAGGATCGACTTGAACAGCTGCAGCGGGATTTAAGGGATGCTGAGAAGGCGCTTTGGATGCTGCTTTGGACATGAGAGGGAGGTGGAGGTTTTAAAAGGGAGGGTTGGGGAGGACAGGGAGGTGGACAATGCAAGGCTTGAAAGGGTGAGGAGTGAGAGCATGGAGCTTGTGCGACAGGCACAAGAAGAGGTGGAGAGTTGGAGAGCCGAGGAAGGGGTTGTAAGGGAGCAGTTGGAAAAGACGCAGAGGTCGATGGAGGAAATGAGAGAAGAGTGGGACGGAGGGAGGGGAGGTAGAGGAGATGAGGAGTGAGATGGAGGTTTTGGAGAGGAAGTTGGAAGAGGCTAGGGAAGAAGTTGAGGAAATGAGGATGCAGAATGATGATGCGAACGACACCTTGGCGCATCAGGTATGAAATGGTTTTTTTCTTGTTATTCTTGGTTATGCTAAAACTCTTGTAAAAAAAAGGTTTCGCGGATTCGTGAAATGGAGGAAGAGATTCGCGTGCTCAAGAATCTCGTTCCACAGCAGAACGTTCCCTCAACCGACTCTGTAAGCTGCATTTATTTTACTATATATCTAACATTCTTATCTTAAGCACTTGTCAGCAACGATAGCCAAGGCAAAAACCTTGTCTCCGAAGCCCTTGACCGCATCAATGAACTCCAATCCCTGATAGACAAAAAACTTCAGAATGCGAGCATCTCCGCACGCGTCTCGTCATGTCCGAAGAGCAGGTCAAAGAATGGGTACACTTCTTGATCACGCCAACAACGAGGTTGACCGTCTTCGTCGTGAGAATGATGCGTGGGCGGTGGAAAGTGATGCCAAAGTTGATGAGGCGGAGATGAGGGCGAAACGGGAGGAGGAGATGAAGAATTTAGAGATGGATAAGTTGTGGGAGAGGATCAAAGGGTTGGAGGGGGACTTGGAGAATGCGATGCATGCGGAACAGGTCGCGAAAAGAGGCAGCCGCCCATGCGGAACAAAATGCGAAGGAATCGGCTGTCTATGCGCAAAACGCTGCTGCCCGTGCCGAACAGGTAGCAAGGGAAGCTGCCGTTGTAGCATCAGTTGCGACAAGCCCTTTAGCGGCAGTACCTGAAGTCACGTTGACGCCATAGTGGAAGAACGTCTCACAGCCCTCAAATCCCAATTCGAACTCTCGGAAGAAGCCCTCCGTGATAAGATCCAACAACTTGAAGAGCAATCTCAAATTGGAACTTCCTCTCTCGTTCAGCAACTCCAAGACCAAGAAGAAGAAGCCAAGGAGATGCGGGAAACCCTCGTCTCGCGTCTCAGAGGCCAAGAAGCGGAGGCTGCGGATCTCAGGCATCAGATTGAGACCTTAAAGCAGGAGACGATGGAGGCTGTCGCGAAAGCAAAGGAGATGGAGGAACGCTACGTGAGACAGGAGGAGCAGACGAGAGATGTGGTTATGGCGAATGAAGAACGGGCGAGAACCATTGATGCGCATTTCAGGCGGCGCAGCAGGAGATTGAGGGGTTGAGGGCTGAAGTTGCGGCTTTGAGGGGGTGCCGGTTTCAACTGATCGACACAGTACTTCTGCGGAAAGCGTGGCCAGCTTCGGAGCTGCTTCGTTTGTACCCCCAACACCACCCGCTTCTATTGAGCCAGTGTCAAGTCGACCTGCTTCAGGCGTCGACGCACCTCTTCCACCTCCCCTCCAGTAGAAGACCTAACCCGTCGTGAGTCTGCCACAGCAGAACCGAAGAAAGGTGGATTCCTCTCATCTCTCTGGGGATCACGTCAGAACACCGTCACGTCAAAATCCGCACCGCCTCCTCCACCTGCTACAGCAAGTGTTGCATCATCGTTCTTTAGTAACCTTCGTTGGAGGAGTAACGTCTGTCATCCCACCCCCACCGACAGGTGATGCTCCTCAACATCCTCTTCCACCACCACCGTCGGAATTCGCGCCTCAAGCACCTCCGAGAAGCGCTGTCCCGCCACCTCCACCCACAGGCGCTTTGCCCCCACCGCCACCTGCACCAACCGGTGCTCTTCCGCCACCTCCACCCATGTCGGATGCTATCCCTGCCGAATGGTCCCAAAACCCACCACAAGTTTACAACGACCTGCCTCCTATCCCTCAAGATTATACCCGACAGGGTGAATACGATGCTGTCTTAGAACATATTCCGAGAGGTGAACCTGCCGGCCACCAGGATGCCGACCTTCACGCCGCATATGCGCAGCAAGAGTACAACCCGCAAGGTGAATACGCCCCACACCAGTACAACCTACAAGGCGAATACGCTCAACAAGATTACAATCCACAAGGTGAATACGCTCCTCAAGATCATTCCTCCCAAGCCATCCCGCAAGGCTTTGAATACGACTACACCCCTACCGAGGCCGAAAGTTTGCCGAACGATGTGTTTTCGCCAATGACGGAGCCCGATGATAGGGCCGCCCCGCTCCCAATTTACACGAGTGGATCGTATGTGAATGACCATGAGCTTTATACGCCTATTGAGGAGGCACCTTTGTTGGGGTTGCCGACGACCCCTGCACATGAGGAGAGGGTGGAGAGGCGGCTGAGGAGAGTGAGAAGAAGAGGGGTGGTTTTCATTTGGGAGAACGGGTTGAAGGAGTTGATGGAGTTTAAGTTGTTTTAGATTTTATTTTATTTTTGTTATGTTGTTTTGTCTATCATGTCTTTTTTGGTCTTTTTAGGATTGTTTTATTGTAGCTATCTATGTACCTCTTTTTTTTTGGTTTGTGCAGTTCTATTTTTCCATTCCTGTCAAGGTTTTCTTTTCATTTTCCATCAACGGCTTTTTCGCCAATCTCGGTTCTATGTTGCTTAGACACGTGTTGCTTGAAATATATTTCCTATTTCTTCCGAAAAAAAAAGATAATCACTTCCCCTTCCACATTATCCTCGCGTCAATGAGCAATGGGTTACGACTTGAGGCGAAAGAAATCAGATTTAAAGAACGGTGTTTTAAGCAACATTCTTAGCGTCAAATGAGAAGCTAATTTCCTCATTTAAAAGAACTCAACCGACTCTGTCCTTTCGATCAATAATACGAGAAGACCCTAAAACGGCTTTTTTGCAAATGCAGATAAGATAGCATGTAAACTATATTCTTCAGCCGTAAAAGCCAATTTGTTGAACAGAAGATACTAAAAGGACCGTTGCAATCGGCCAGCAATCAGCAACGACGTATCCCTCCACAACCCCGTCTCCGCCACTAGCAAGACCCCAACAGTACTGCAAGATAAGAACGTTAAAAAATGAAATGCTGACGCGGACAGCTTGCTCGACTTCATTTCCTTGGCGCAACGAGAAAAATCAATCCCCATGATCCGTGTCTCCGCGTATGCACAAAGCACTTCTGTTATAATCGCAAATGGAGGCCAAGTAAAAAAACGCACCACCAGCTCCTTGTACGTGACGTTAGAGTAAGCTGATGCCCATACATGGACGTCTGGGAGGCTCGCAAAAAATAAAACCATCAAAAAGGCGATGCAACGGGAAGACCATTCCGCTATCATGGACCCAAGACGGAGATATCCGAAGAGAGTCCTATCATCCATTGGCTCAAAAGAACTTGATGACTCTGAAATATCAACATAAGAACTCTCGTTTGAATTGACATCCAGGACTGCGTTTAGTTCACAGACCAGCTCAGAACTCGGCAATATGTTTTGTGTAGACTGCTTTGAAATATTGAGATTCATTCCACTATTTCCTGTTGAAAATCTTTTCCCCATATTCATCGTGTTTTGAGGTCCCAGAAAATCAAGACGACTGGATTCGTAAATGTTTGATGTTCCTTTGTAGGTCACCGATTCCTCCGAAACGATCGTCCCAGCACCAGTAGAGTGAGCTGCTGAATGTTTTACCGAAAACGTTGCCACTGACGGCCTTGGAGGTGGTGGAAGCAATGGTGAATGGATCGTTACAGTGCGCGCCGCAGGTGTGACTTTGCTTGCAGACACCTCCAAATTTGAGTTTGGCTTAACAGACACTTGACTGTCTTGCGATGCAGGATCCGTTTTTGGTTGCTTTTTAGGCACAAATGCACCCAAAGCCAACGCATCTTCCTTCATGCTATCCTGCTGTCTCAAAGAGGTTCTTCGTCGTTTAGGTGACGCCAAGTCCAGATTAATGCAAGATTTTCCCTTCTCCTTTATCATTTGGTGAGCATGTTCACCCGTTTGCTGTAGAGTTTCACCAGGAAATTGTTCAAGTTCAGACCCGACACAGTCAGAAGGCACCACCGAGACGTTTTCTGTGCCGTTATTCTCCATGCAGATACTGTTGTCGTCAAGATCGTGACGTGACAAAGGCACGACTCGTTTTCTAAGCCATAATTCCCTAGCGTAGCACGTCACGACGCGTTCGATGGCATACGAAATTTGTAAACCAATGGTTGACGAGTAATAAAAGCGAGCAGATGATGCTTTGTAAACCATGATATTTCCGACATTGTTCCAAAGACCTTCTTGACTATAATTACAAAGTTACTGATGTGATATGAAAGGATCAATCACCTAATAACGAAAACCATCTTTACAGTGTTAGCATCGAGTCTTGGAGATGAAGCAATGGATTACCTTTGAGACATTGACAGCAATCTCTTCTTCTCGCGTTGTAGGCCGTGGAGTCTTCCAGACTGGAAGAACGGTTTTTGTCAGCCATATTAGCAGATATCGAAAACACGGAAAGCTAAAGGAGGATTAATAATATTTGCAATACGGCACTTACGCCACGCCAATTAAAATGTAATTGATGACGATAGATGTCGCGCTCTGTCTGCCTTCATCATCTATAGACGCCTGCGCTCTGGCATTCGAAATAAAGATGCAGAACACGGATGCTGCACTGCAAATACGTCAATCGTTTCCAAACGGATAAAAGAACATTCTTACAAATAGCTCGTGAGTAGCAGGATGTAGACTACAACCGTCTGTAAGACCTTAATGATCTGTGGAAGAACAGGTTCACCCTTGGCCCAGAAAAAGGTACTCGTGCAAAACAACGCCATCAAAGTAAAGAGCGGTATAACCCTCTGAAAGACATAGCCCCATCCAAGCAGATTCGCATCAAAGATCCAGGATGAAACCATGCAGATGTTCCCGACAACTGCAAAGATGGCATAGTCGGCAAGTGGTGATATGAGCAGTTTTTTGTTGGCAAGGGTTGACACCCCGCTTGTCCTAAAGCAAGTGAGATTGTCGAATGTTGAACGACAGCCTTACCGACATCCAAGGAAGAACAGCGTCCCGAAAACTACAGCATCGTCTTTGTACGGGATGCCAGTTCTCGAGAGGCAAGTTGCCAAAAATATATACCGTGCGGCCAGCAGTACCACGGCGGCACAGACCGTTATGATCAGCGCATTGATAAAGACCACAGGAGCGCACTGGAGGAATGGCAAAACGACGTGGACAGCATGCCTTTTAGCGGCCGCATGAGCCATAGTTCCCGCATGAACTTATGGAAGCTTTAGATGTTTTGAGACCCAGAATGGTTCTGCGAACATCTTTGAAAATCATTGCAACCAATCTTTGGTATATAAGCTATGTTTTCCCCACACAAGGGCTTCAGGTGATTTAAGCACTTACAAAATGCTATGGATCACGTCCGAGTTTTCGATGGCCAGGAGGTCTTCGATCCAAAGAACTCTGAACTTCGTCTCGTCTGCAGATGACTAAATTACAAAAAGGCACCTACGAGATAACAGGCTTCTTTCTGTTACATTAGATTCATATACAGCTGCATAAAACATTTTGAGAACGCACGCCTTCTTTCCATCTAGAATACTCCGGCAAATGCTCCAATTCCCGTTTCGGCCTTATCTCTTTTACGCTTTTCGAGAAATAAATCACCATAATGCCAAACTGTGCGTGCGTGCAGAGGATTTCCACTAAAAAACCCAGCAGGCGACCATGTAATGAACCGGATCATTAATCAATAGCTTTGATGCTGCCGTAAATGAGGCCAATTTCATAACGTCCGTAGCCCGACGAAAAGAAGGGCCATCATAAAGGCAATACAGCGTCATCTCCATCCGACTATGATAGTTCCAAGACGTAAGCAGCAGACGACGACTTTTCCGTTCAAGAGTACTAAAGCTTCATCATCTCCTAGGTCCGATATTAAGATCGAACGCTATTCTGCAGCTTTCTCGACACCAAAGTTAACGAAGAGGATTTTCACGCGTCGAGTCTGGATGTCTTCTTGATAATATCGGTGAGTACATCAGTATAAACTTGTTCTTGCAACGTCTCTTTCTTTTGTCGACATAATAGTCAGTTTGCGTGATAAATAAATCAAAGCACCGGTATTCCCAACTGTGACTTCCACAATCGCATTGGTGCCCGAATCATACTCTCATCAGTGCCCGTATCAGAGGCCTTCCAATAATTCCGTATAGGCCGTAAAAGCAAAAAGGCTCAGGGATAGGCGGTGACAACAAAGCGTAAAACTATGTGCGAATAGCTCTACACTTCAGAAAGTGACGAAATGAATCGCGGCAGAGATGAAGATGGCTTCATTGGCAAAATTCCAAGCTGCAGCTATACTGCAAAACATTAGCACTCCGTAAATATACTGTGCTCACCGAAATCCAAGGAATAAAAGGATAATGAAGAATGTTATTTTCATACATATCCCCGATGCCGATATGCATGAAACCAGATGTATAAAACAGGTAAGTACCAGGACGATTACCTAGACATTATGAATGCAATGAGCATGGGATACTAGAGAATGACCAGAGAGCAGCACCAGAAAGGTACAGAGTCTCTGATGCCTTGATGGGAAATTATAAACCACTTTGGAAAGCGGTCATTGGGAACTATGGATAGAGTATTTGAAGCCGTGGATCTGCTCTGCATTGGATTGATGTTTCCTCAATCTGGTAATGAAGATCCTGCATCAGAAGGCACTTTCCCGAACCATAATTCTCTTGTCTTTCCCGGTGACATCAAAATTCAAGGTAAGCACGCATGCTCACTACATCACATCATCACCCACACAGATGCACTGACGGAGTGCAAGTTCACCAGCTGACAATTTTTCGGGGTGTGCCCATCTACAGGGTTACACAGCTTGATTGATCGGTCTTTTTCAGCTCTAATTGATTTTGTGAGTGTCATCAGAGGAGACCTATATGCGAAGGCCGTCATCTATCCCATCCATCACATCATATCGGAGACCATCAATCATCAGCCCTTCAAGTCATATATCGGAGGATGCTAAGGAGCTGGATTCTGGAGGATGTGGATGTGGGGGTTTGGCATTGATGGCAAACGATTTTACTGGAGAACCTATGATACCTTTCTTTCTTTGGACATGCTTTTGGTTCGAGGGACGAAACACGAGATTCCTTGGACTATAAAGCTGAAAACATGGCGATGGGACTATTTTCTCTGGTTTAGGACGACTGCTAGTATCTGATAGAAGAATGCCGCAGTCTGGAGCAAGAAGGAGCGGCTTTTGACGGACAATCATAGTTTATCTGAAGAGGACTATATCCCATGCTAGATTTGAAAGGATTATGACTGGAAGGCTAACCGAAGCGCCTTGATTCTTGCTGCAGATTGCCCATTATGAGCGCCCGTGCAAAGATCGTCAAGCCGGTTGGCCAGGAGCCTGATGAGCTCGAGCTCCAGGTTGCCCAGAACATCTTCGACCTCGAGCAGAACGTTGCCGAGTTGAAGGCTGACCTCCGTGGTCTTCAGTTCAACGCTGCCAAGGAGGTTAGTGTCGATAGGAGTTTTTTCTTCAGGCATGGAGCCAAACAATGAATTTACATTCACATTTCTCAGATCGATGCTGGCCACGGCAAGAAGGCCATCCTCATCTTTGTCCCCGTTCCCCTCCTCAAGCAGTTCCACAAGGTCCAGGCCCGCCTTGTCCGTGAGCTCGAGAAGAAGTTCTCCGACCGTCACGTTCTCCTCGTTGCTCAGCGCCGCATCATGCGCAAGCCCGTCCGCAACGCTCGTGTTGGCCAGCAGAGGCCCAGGTCCCGTACCCTCACCTCCGTCCACGAGAAGCTCCTCGAGGACCTTGTCTACCCCACCGAGATCGTTGGGAAGAGGACTAAGGTTCGGATTGACGGGTCTAAGCTCATCAAGGTGTAAGTAACCATGACCGTTTTTGAACTGTCTTTGATTCATGTTGTCTTGAGATGCCGTTTTGACTCTGCTTATTGTTCAGATTCCTTGACCGCAAGGACCACACTTCCCTCGAGTACAAGCTTGACACCTTCGCGTCTGCATACAGGAGGATCACTGGAAAGGAGGTCGTTTTCGAGTTCCCCGTCACTGCCGGCGAGCAGTAAATGTTTTTGGTTTCGAACATTGGATGCGCTCGGGGTCACTAATGGGTTCACGCTGAAGACGCGTTCTTCCATACAAATCATTATGTTTCCTTGTTTAGACTGCAGGGGATATGGTGTTGGGGCATGTAAAACTGATCCGTGGAAGGAGGATCCGTCCAGTTTCCTTCCAAATATATTTCATTCGCCTGGGATCCTCGTCGTTGTTGTATGGTTTTTGAATTCCTTGAGGTGAAACCGTTATCGATATTTGCAGTTAGTAATATGCTCGTGCATCCCAGACAACTCTGCTAGATCGAGTTGTCTGTTTAGAAAAACTGAAAAGATGTCAACTACTGCATGCAGACGATGCAGCCAAACATTGAAGCATCGAAGCCCTGGTTTTCGTATCAGAGAGACTGGCGGCCGGAGTTATTCAACGTCTGACGCATCATCAACACAAGGCGCATCAAACGAAAATCCCGATGAGCCTTTAGGAAAGAAGAAGAGGCATCTACGACCATTAGCCTTTGCGTTTCCTGCAACATCATCGCAACCTTCAAAGCCGACCTCTCATCCTCGTCCAAATGCATTTAATCGACCCTTAAGACCTGCAGCTTTCGGACCCGCACCTACCACCTCATCAGACAGCCCTCTTAGACAAGCGTTATCACCATCTTCGACTACACAATCTCACCCTCGCCCGATCGTCTTTGAAAAGTCTTCTTTAAGGCTACCATCTTTTGGCGCTCCTTTACCACCCGCTGACTCCAAGTTAACGCAAGGTTTTAAAGTGCCGAACACGCTAAAAAGTCCTGAGATAGATGGATTCAAGAAGACGGCTTCCCCGAATTCAGTGGGAGGGAAACTCGGAAAGGACGTAAAAGAGCAGGCTGATTATCAAAGTGAAGATAAAAGTGATTTTCCTGAGACCAAGAATGCCGCAACTGCAAACGGGTTCAACGATGCTTTCCCTGACATTGACGACGCTGGATTTGAAAAGAAAGTAACTCGGCATAAAGGTGAAAAGAAAATCAAGAAACCAATAGAGGAGGGACGGAAAGAAGTGGCAAGTAAAAAGCTTTCACCGAAAGCGAAGGAGGAGTTGAGAAGGAAGAAGTTGATTGAGGCTGAACTGAAGGCGAGGCCGGTGCAGCGAGATATTTTCATTCCGACAGGGATAAGTATCGCGAATTTGAGCGCGGTTCTAAAGATTCCGTTCGAGAAACTAGCGAGGATTCTGAGAAAGATGGGGTTCGAGAACACGGCGTCGAATTTTGGTAATATCTTTAACGTTTTAATGTCAATGTTTTTTTGTTGTTTTAACTCGGATTTCTGCAGTCTTATCATCGGAAAACGCGAGTTTGATCTGTATGGAGCTTGGGTATAATCCAATTGTTGCCGAAAATGCCATCGTCGATATCGACATTAAGCAAAGGTTTAGTTTGCTCGTTCTGTCACGTTATTAATATTACAAAGGCCGGATCCGGAAGACTGGAGTATCTTTCCTCACCGTCCACCAATAGTAACCATCATGGGCCACGTAGATCACGGCAAAACCACCCTCCTAGACTCTCTTCGAAAAACGTCTGTCGCGAAAGGTGAAGCTGGTGGCATTACTCAACATATTGGCGCGTTTTCTGGTACGCAAACACCGCGTTTGCAAAACTCATGGTTTTAGTGAAAATGCAGTCGGGGAAGCAAATTACGTTTTTGGACACACCTGGACATGCTGCATTCTCGGCTATGAGAAAGAGGGGTGCGAATGTGACGGATATTGTGGTGTTGGTTGTGGCGGCAGATGATGGTGTTATGCCGCAGACGTTGGAGGCGATTAAACACACTATTGCGGCAGATGGTACTTGCTTTTGGTACCTGTAATCTAATAACCCGTTTAGTACAGATGGTTGTTGCGATCAACAAGTGTGATAAGCCAAACGTGAAAATTGTGGGTATCAGTGTCGTGGAGCACGTTTGTTAAGTGTGTTTTAGGATGATGTGAAGTTGGATCTTTTGAAAAATGGCGTTATCCTTGAGGAACATGGTGGTGACATCCCCGTAGTCTTAGTTTCGGGGCTTACGGTGATTATTGTTTTTCCATGTCGCTTTTCTCGCTGCGTGGTTTCTCCGGTTAACTGGCTAAAACCTGTTTCGTTATTAGGGCAAAGGATTGATCGAGCTTGAGGAGACAATTCTTACGTTAGCGGAATTGGCTGATATAAGAGGTGACCCAAGTGGTCCCACCGAAGGTTTTGTCATTGAATCTCGTATGGTAAAGGGACAAGGGTAAGTTTCTAGTACATTCTCTCTTTGCAGTTTTGTATCGATTGTATGTGTTCTTACAGATTGCTACATCCAGCTTCGTATCGTCTCTCATTGTACAGCGTGGCACATTGAAAACCGGCCAATTCATTGTCGCCGGCCAAACATGGTGCAAATGAGGTCCATAGTGGATTCCACGGGCAAAAGACTTTTGGAAGCCACTCCTTCAACTCCGGTAGAAGTTTCCGGATGAAGGTTTCCTATAGCAGGAGATCTGGCCATCGAAGCTTTGGATGAGGTAGCCCATACCGTTTCACCCATTTCTAATCATCCTTTAGGAACTTGCCAAAGCTGTTGTTGACGGACGCAAGGAAAAGCAGAAGCGTGACCAACTCACAGAGTCGATTGATAGCTTGAATAAACAGAGAATGAAGGTTGCAGAGTTGAGGATGTGGAAGTGGAGGTTGGGAAGCCGACGTTGCATCTTATCTTTAAAGGTAGTTCTTGGTCTGTGTTTGATGTGCTTTATTTTAACAAAGGCGACGTGAATGGATCTTTGGAGGCGATTTGCGATTCCGTTCAAGGCTTACCATCTCATGAGTCGTACCTAACATTGTTTTTTCGGGGGTTGGCCGCACCTGCGCTTTCTGATGTTGAACTCGCCGCCGCCACGCATGGTACGCACTTCCCTCCCCTCTACTGATCATTCTTAGCAACACTTATTGCATTCAATACACCCGTTGAAAAAAAGATTGTGGCTGCCGCTAAATCCGCGAATGTGACTTTGCAGCTACAATATTGTGTATGAACTGTTTGGATTCGGTAAGGAGATGATGTCGGAATTGTTGCCGCCTGAAGAGATTGTCGAAGTGATAGGGGAGGCGGATATTTTGCAGGTGTTTGATCAATGTCAAGGGGAAAAACGTCAGAACCTGTTGCGGGGTGTAGGATTGTGAGTGGGAAAATTTTGAGAAATGAGAGAGTGAAGTAAGTTTTTAACCCTCCAGGCTTTCCTTTTTTTCTGCAATATCTTTTTTGGTTTATTCATATCGTGTATTTTATTTTGATTGCTCACATTGCTTTAGGGATTGAACCGTGATGGCCGGTGTCATCTTTGACGGTAAAATGATTTTTGGAAATCTCAACTAATCTGGTACTAGGCTCATTGAAGACATTTAAACATACAAAAGGACATTAATGAAGCAAGCAAAGGGATTGGAATGTGGTATAGGCTTTGAAAAGTTCACGGGGTTCAATGCGGGGGACAAAGTGATTTCCTATAAAATTAGGATGCAGAAACGGAAAAATACAATAAATCTTTATGATATAGATTTTTGATAGAAACTTGTGGAGTTTCCGTTATTTTAACATGGCACTGTTTCATATGTACGTAGATTGAGCAAAAAACTGCCCCCGTTTATTTTTTTCGACCTTCTAAATACATGTCATTTCCGTACATCAATCCTGTCTCGGCGACAAAAAAAGATCCAATGATACTCATTGTCGCCAGGACAATAAACACATAAGAATTCAACCGTCAACCCGCTCATCCCAAATTCCATCACACTATCCACGTAATTAAAATCCAAAATGAACATCTCCATCCACATGGAGACGATTTCAAACATGACGCATACCGCATTTGTGATAAAGAAGCGAATGATGAGTTCCCGATTCCGGACTCTCCCGAAAATCAAACGGACCATGACGCGAGTTCCGGCATGGGAGACTAAGAGAAGAAGGGTGTAAAACGCGATGCAGCGAGATGACCCAGTCACTGATGATGCTGCCGAGACGAATGTATCCCGTAAAACGTCCCAGGATTTAATGGAATAAAGGGTGATTCTGGTAGATCTTGGGGAGGTTTGGAGTCAACGAGGTTTTGAGGTATACTCTTCCGATTGAAGTGATGGATAGCGGCCTCTGGATCCATGACACCTCCGGATGTTTGGAGTAGGATCATTCTACTTGATAAAATGGTTTCAAGTCTTTTTAATGGGCTTTCGTTTAATTTTGGGAGTGATTTTAATGTTCCTTCTAAAAATTTATGTTAATGTGGATTCGGTCATGCCTTTTTTTTTTTACCCCGAACGATTTCGTGATATGGTTGAACGAATTTTCGATATTGCCGTTCTGGAAGTTGAAGGTCTTACGCGGTCATTCTCTTGTATTGATTCGGCGGGAGTTGTTTCCTCAGCTTCGACTTGCCATTTGGAAACGATGTTCACTTTTAAATTTGGTGTGATGATAGTGTCCGCACTAACAGTCTACAAAGGATAGCGGCGATAGTTGATCCATAGTAAACCATTTTCGTTTGAAGTACGGAGTATAATTAGCTCGCTCACTGTTCTCCCAGACTAAATCAAAGCTGTAGAAGTTTATGGTTAGAGCTTAAGGAAAAGGGTCTTCAATTACCAAGTTCCGAAATTTAGCTTAGATACATGAGACTCCATTTCTTCCTTTCGAGTTGTTGCTATTGGTGGTTTCCACACGTTGTATTTTTTCTATTTAATAGCTGCATCCCGTAAGTAAGGATAGGAAACCTGTAAAAGTTAGAAGATGTTTGTTAAAGGTCCAACACACCCTACACCTAGCAGAAAAACAAGACGACACGTAATCCATAGCGTTTTCATGGTTGATTGCATGTTTTCGATGCTGAACATTGGAGAACAGGATGAAAACAATGGAGAGGATCCTTGTTTTGCGTTAAACAATACTCCATACATCCTCTTACCATGTCAATCCAACCATTACGAAATACTCCAACACTCCTTTCAAGCATTTAACAATGTTGACCTTCACGGCGTTCGACGGGATCCAGATTAACAGGGAAACAAAGGCGGCGCTGAACACGAGATACACGGGTATAAAGATCTGTGTCGAAAAGATCACGATATTGAGATCCGGGTTCAACATCCAAGTTGCGACAAGCATCCCATACTTTAAACAATTGCAAAAGTGCGTAATCCACAGCAGGTGTCAACACAAGTCGGGTTTTTGCGAAAACACTTGGACAAGTCGCTCTGCACTCGGAAATAAGAAAGAGGGCTTTAAGGCTTCTTGGCTCACCTAAAGTAGGAGAACACTAGAATGCCAAACACTTGAGCATCTTCTTTATGTGGGATACGGAGGGTTGGATGAAGACATGTTAATAGAAAGATGCCCTTGAGGCCGAGAATGAGGAGGGCGGCGATGGTTGAAAGCAAGGATGTATGTATGGCGATGGGAGGCGCACTTGCTAGTAAGGAAGACCAAACTCTTCCCCAGGATGGAAGCGGCATGTTACGGGAACAATTCCCGTGAGCCTGTGGATGATGCTTGAAGTTGGGGAAAAGAAATCATTGGGAGATCAAAGGAAGGTGGAGATTGTCGGGGAATCTTTCCTTAGCACAAGCCACAATGACTGGATTCATGGTGTAGCTTTTTTGGGGGGTTCATCGAAATGAATGCGTTGGGACAGATATCAGCCGGTCAGAAAGGATTTACTTTTTTTTATTCATGATGTAGGACCCTTTCATACCCACTTTTAATTTTGCCGTCCAGCAGCGTGAATGGGAGCGTTATAGCGGGGTAAGCCTGTCCAGCTTATAGAAAACATGTTTTAACAACACACAAGACTGCGGCCCCAAAAATAAACGTATGATCCCGTGCTATAAACACAGTGTCAACGCAACAGCTTTTGCTCCACACACAAGCGGAAGGTGTCGATAAAATTGAATATGAAGGGCCGTCCCCCGTAAAAATTGCCAAATGGACGCTGGTTAGTAACTTCGTATGGTCCCACAGGATCACAAAAAGTAGGATCATTACGCGCCGCTTATATTCTATGTCTCACCGCACCTCTGTTGTTGAAGGTTTTGAAAATACCAATTGCCGCGTATATTTATTTGATGGGCAAGCCTTTTTACTAATAATTACATGCAGATTTAAGCCAAAAAACATCCACAAATTCATTCCTGCTTGCACCCATGTCTTTTTCTTTTGCAGTGTCTCTCCAGCTCATAGGGTCTCAAGTACCCTCTCCCACATTCATCACACACATGCTTTCTAGCCCGTTCAGGCATGTGTGTCCTCAAATGCGTCTGCACGTTGAACCGTCTCTTTGCAGAAAGGTCGCAACCGTCAAATGGACATTTGTATAGGCGCCCTTCACCGTTGGGGAGGTCAACATCTATGATGCGGTCGGCCATGGTGCGGGTCCAATCAGTTTCGGAGAGATTGCTGCAGGGAGGAGAGTGGGGAGAGGCGGGTGGGGAGGTGGATTTGCGGGTACGACGTGGAGTGAGTTGGAAGGTGGGAGTTGAGGTGTCAGAGACGGTGGAGACGCGAGGTCTTTTGGAGGTGGGAGGATTGGAGGAGGTGGGTGTTGAAGGGGTTGGAAGAGTGATGTTGAGGGTGGGTAGAGAGGTGGTGGAGGGGACGACTGTGGGTGGTGCTGCTGCGGTGGTAGAGGTGGTGGTGGTGGAGATGGGTAATGGTCGGCTCATGCAGGCAATGGCAGAGAGGAGTTGAAATTCCGAGAGGTTCATTTCGACTTTTGGTTCGAATGAGGCATGATCAGAAGCCGAGGCTGCTGCTACTGCTGCTGCAACACGGAGGTTTTGGTAGAGGGATTGAGGGATAGAGATGTGCTGCTGGAAGGATGCATTTTGGGGTGGAGGTGCAATGTCGTCAAAGAACATGCTGGCTCTTGAGTCTTGCTCGGAATGAGTGTTGAAGTGGAGGAGTTCTGAGATGGCGTCATAGGTGGTTGCGGATGGGGCCGGTGCTGCTGCTGAGGTCATGGGCCTTTCAAGTTGGGTAGCAGGAGCAATGAGAGGGGTTGAAAAAGGGTGGAGGTGAGCAAGGTCATCGTCATTGTCGTCGCCCAAAATGTCAAAGTCACCGCCCATCCCACTGATCATGGGCGACTTTAAGGGAAAGCAGCAAAGGTTTGGGGTGCTTTCGGGTGAGGGGAAGGAGTAAGCGGCGTTGAAGGTAGTGGGCTCCACCTGGGTTTTGGAGGTGTTGGTAAGGTTCCGAGGCACAGAGCGCGATTTTGTGGTAAAGTGTTGCTGATGGTATTTTAAGAGAAAGTCGTCGTCGTTGTCGTCGTCGTCAGCAAATGTGAAATTGAGCATAGCATCAATCTCAGAGCCGATAAAGGAGTAGGTGCGAACGTCCATGTATGTAAGAAGGAGTCGTGATCCAAACGAGGGATGGCCCCTCGTATTTATAGGCAAAGTTAATAAATAAATAATAAATAATAAAATAATAAAATAAATAAAATAAAATAAATTTGGCACAGTCAAGCAAGTGTTACTCTGATTCAAACACCGACAACTTTGATCAACCAATTCAATTGACAGTTGTATTCATTGATAATTTATTTATTTATTGTGAGTTGTGACAACTTCTCATTGGTGAGGTATCCCATTCATAATACATTCATATCCCAATAATTTCAATTCAATAATAAATAAATAAGAAGGAATTGTCAGGGTATGTGTGTATGTACTAATTAATTATTAATTATGTTAATTGAATGGAATGAAATGAATCATCACAAAAGTGTGCCTTCTAGTGTATTCCATTAATTCATTAATTAAGCTGCAGAGTGGATACCTTGTAACTAATCAGATACCTTTTAATTCATCAGATACCCACTACTACTCAACCTTCTTTATGCCTCAAATATATAATATACCCTCTCTCACCCACAATACTTGATACCCTTCCCTCAATATCATCAGCCCGTGCTTTAATTGTTTGTACTTTGTGATTTCATTTAATACGGTATCTACATACATAAGAAGTGTACAAAATGGTTTTTTAAAAGTGCACTTTTTTATTTTAATCATCCATGACACGTCGTCCAATCCATCACCAGAACTGGGCCTCATTCTGTTGGCCCACGTCTGTTCGCATCTGCCTCTTGGACTACGGTCCACAGTTTTTCAAGTTCCGCTTCACACGAGCTTGTCAACATTTTCCATCCAATCAGTATCTTCAATTTCTTTTACGTAAGGCTTAGTTGTTATACGTCCATAATGACCGTTTTCATATGAAACAGGGCAGATGGCCGAGTTGGTCTAAGGCGTCACGTTAAGGCCGTGATCTCTCCGGAGGCGTGGGTTCGAATCCCACTCTGCTCACTCCTCATCCGAAATAGTCTAGTGGTTATGATCCCGCTCTCTCACAGCGGTGGCCGGGGTTCAATTCCCCGTTTCGGAAATTACCAGGTTCCATGGTGTAGGGGCAGCACTTCAGATTCTGATTCTGGCAACGCGAGTTCGATTCTCGCTGGGACCTTTCATCAAGCACTTTAGCTCAGGGGAAGAGCGCGGGGCTCATAACTCCGAGGTCCCAGGATCGAAACCTGGAAGTGCTATGTTATATCATAACTCTGACAACGTGGCCGAGTGGTTAAGGCGTTTGACTTGAAATCAAATTCCTTCGGGAGCGCAGGTTCGAACCCTGCCGTTGTCGCTTTTTGCCCTTTTTATTTTTTGTTTCTTCAAGCACGCTGGCTCAATTAAACTTTTCTTTTTGTCCTCCAGAGCCTCACATCCAGTATCAACGTCCAAACATCGTCAGCTATCCTCCCATCACCCCAGCCTCATCTTCTCCAGCACCGACACAAACAGCGCCTTCCGTCCCCTATTCAACGAACTAACCAAATCCATGACCCTTCAAATCGCCCTTGACGCACGTAACGTTGTTACGCACATTCTCTCACGTCAGCGGCCTTTGCGGCACTCTGGAATGAATCGGGGAGTCCCGAGTATGGGTTTTGGAGACATATTTTTTCGGAGACTGTTCAAGACTTGCATGGGTGAAGATGAGGTGCTAAAGACAGGTGAGGGTGAGAAGGAAAATGTAGAGAAAGAGCCGTGTAAGCAAGATAAAGAGGCTATTGCATGTGTGTTTATCGATGTTATGGTTATGATTAGAGGCTATTGCATGTGTGTTTATCGATGTTATGGTTATGATTTTGGAGTTTGATTTGGCACAGAATATATGTATAAAACTACTTGTTATCGTATTTTTTGCCTTCAATTGCTTTTTTAAACCATCTCATCCCTCACTTTCCGATTTCTCGGTGATCGTAACTTCTCTACTTTCTTGAACGATCGTCAAGTGTCATTTCCTTGAATCGCTCGTCTTGGGTGCCGTTTCGTAGCGCCGTCGATGCTGAGACTGAAGTCATCGTTGATTTTGTGGAGGATTATCTTTGAGGCTTTTACTTGTTGTGAGTGAATCCCTTGCATTCGTTTGCTTTCTTCCATGTTTACTTTGTCGACATTTTTAACATTTTTGAAGTAAAAAAAAAACTTACAGACGTTACCGTAATCATCAAAGACACGCATTTACAGAATCTCGCTTTTGTGAAATTGAACTATGTGGTAAGTTTCTAATATAATTTTAAACAGCCTAAACTAAACAGCCCATCTAAAGACGATATCAGAAGATTTCCACCAAATGGAAATATAAATATTATTTGGAATGCAACCAAATTGAAGGCGATTTAAGAAATGAATAATATTTAAGATACTGTGTTAGTGTAGTTTTAATTCTTCAACCAAGTTAGAATGTTGCTAACGATTCTGATGTTTTGATACGTAATATTATAATACAATATTCACAAAACATGCATTTTCACTGCGAAAAATCTTGTTCAAAGGTAACGTATCGATCGTCTTCACAATCTGCAAAGCAACGGCGCATCACGTTTATTATAAAAAAATATGACGGCACTCTCTTTTTTTTCAGAAAAAAAACCAGCGTACGTTCCTCCGAATGTATCCACGCATCCCTTTAAAATCTGCCCTTACGGCCACACCTTTTCAGGCAATTTTGAAAAAAAGATCGTACGTTCCTCCTAATGTATCCACGCATCCCTTCAAAAATCTGCCCTTACCGCCACACCTTTTCAGGTGAGAGTGTACCTTATAGTGTTGGAGATCTGACATTTGAATTTCACCTTCATGACTTTTCGATGTACATACCAAATCTGCATCAGCCAGTCCTCAATAATGGTTATTCCGTCACTTCACGCGCCTAGCCATGTGGATTTTAACCATTGCAATTATGACTGTCAAAGGTCAATTGGGACTAAAAATCGTCAAGCACTTTTAAAATTTGTGCAGAAGTAATGTTTGTTGCAGTGAAAGAGACGATTTGGTATGGTGTCAGAAGCCCGTTCACAGCACAAGTATTTCAGAGATACGTGCCCCTGCATCGACCTCCGCGTCTGCTTCCGCACTGACACCACGGTGCGCCTATAATTAAACATGATAAGGCCCGCATTTGTGTCAAAAGTACGCAAGAATCCATATTCTCTCCGTTTGATACAAGCATTATCTACGCCAAAACAGATATCATTGTTAGCCTCACATGGTTTACACTTACACTGAATGAATGGGTAGCTAGAAAAAATGTGAAAAGGTCACTATAAAAAAAAAAGGGGAAAAGAATACCCGAGTTGGGGATCGAACCCAAGACCTCTTCCTTAGGAGGGAAATATTCTGCCACTGAACTACACGGGCTTTCCGAAACGGGGAATTGAACCCCGGCCACCGCTGTGAGAGAGCGGGATCATAACCACTAGACTATTTCGGATGAGGAGTGAGCAGAGTGGGATTCGAACCCACGCCTCCGGAGAGATCACGGCCTTAACGTGACGCCTTAGACCAACTCGGCCATCTGCCCTATTTGATGGTAGAAGGAAATTTGTTGTCGTATATATTCAATAACAATTATAGGTAAAATTGACGATTTTGATTGGATGAAAATGGTTGTAAATAGGTAGGACAAACTGCAAGTCAAAAACATACAAAGGTACCACGCCTTTTCCAAAAGCCACAAAACTCGCTGCCAAAGGACCCAAACGATGGTCGGTCCCCTATCTCAATGTCGAAAGCGCGCTGTACCCTTTCGACAATATGTGCTTTGGTTGTAGTGAGCTCACGGTTACCTTTCTCCCCAAGATCACTGTACCCTGCTTATGAACATAGGTGTTTTGGTATATCAGTCATTCCTCTTTTGAACAATTACCTCGTATCTGTTTTATATAAACAGATAAACTATGTATGGAAGAAATAAAATTACAGCTGTCCTTACTCAACTTTCCGAATACGAACTCCTAGTAAAAAAATAGACGAGAGTCATAATAATCAATCATGCGGTAGAATTTATATTATCAGAAAAACGACGCAAAGACATCACAACGTTATTAAAACCACATCAATAAGCCCAACCTCGTTCATGAGTCGCGAGAGCATAGCCCCATAGACTTACAACCTCCCACCTTTTAGCAACATGCGACAACACTCCCGCCAAAGTCGAAAGCGACTGTCTAGCCGCCTCAAATCACACCCAAAAGCCTTAACCAGCTGCGGATTCTCCGTTGGTATATGAAAAATGCCTGCATTCACACCTATAATCGATGAAGCCCTTAAAGTAGCTGCGACAATCAGGTAGTGAATAGCGGCTTCCATGATGGCCTTGCATTCTCCCACACCAAATAAAAGTGCTGCAGGTCGCTTTCCGGGTGGGTTCAAGGGAACTGGGGATATCAAGTCGACGTCTTTCCGATGATATGCACGAGCTTGGATGCGGCGTTGGAGCATGTCCGGATGGATTCCATACAAGCTAGAAGAAATGAGAGGTCGCTTCCTTGAACTGAGAATGGGTTTCCACCTAAGCTCATCACTCGTTGGTACTGTGTCATCACGGCAATAGCCTGGATCATGCGCTTCCGGTGTAATTTGAGGTAGTGCTGTGAACGTAAAGATGCAACTTCACAAGCAGATACGATGGCACGTCCATATTCGAATGATCCAATCGACCCAACGAGAACTGCTCAATCTGATCTAAAGAGCGTATCCTTGCTGGAAGCGAAGACATAAAGGCTCGAATATCTTGATCGATAACCACAAACTCAACGTCTTGCATCCACTCTGTAGATAGTGACTCTGGAGATCCTCGCGATAAAATGTCCTTGAGACTCGCTCCGCCAGTGAAGGGGTTCCCCTTTGAAAGGGTATAATCCACGGTTCGAGCAACCAGTTTGATGAGGGAGAATAGAATGTATGGGAGGCCGAGTTCTCTTTCAGGCGTGTCAACCACCGTTAAGTTTCCAGTCAATACATCAACATTGGACCAAAGCTCGAAGGGTTCAGGTAGCTTGACATTTGAAAGTTGTCGCCAAAGGCCTGAGCAACGTTCTCGATATGCAACGTCAAAGATATCGATACCAACACTATATTGTAAGCGGTTAGGAACAACAAAGAGTATAGATTGAATGTGAGAGAAGAAAACACCCACATCATGACGAAAAGTCTCCTCCGAACCTCCTTCTGCACCCATGTGAATCTTTGGTTCGACGTTTCCTCTAGCGTGTCCGGATCCACGTCAAGTTGAAGGGCAGGAACCTTACAAAATCTACGTTAGTTGCGTTATGTCAGGAGAAATAGGGATCGTAATATCACACCATTCTAATTGCCATTCCTCCAAGAAGCCATCCTTGGCTCAATCTTCCATTCGAAAGAAAAATGCAGAACATGGCATCAATAGCAAAGCCTGGCACATTTTTACTGACGGCCTATCAAAATCCAATGCCGCAAGAGCCGCTTGAAAATCTGCTCTGATCTCGATGACGTTTCCAGTGAATTAGGAACTGAGTTTTTTTGGTTCGTACCCCACAAAAGGCCAGAATGAACCATCAAACACAAATACTGGACCACAAGCACTGGCCATGGGCACATGGCTAACACAAGAGCAGGACACGGATCAATACTCGAGAGAGGTCATGGCGGAAAACTTGCTCGTGCACAAATTGCATGGGAAGACCAGAGTTTACTCTGTCAAAAAATATCTATGTACAAAGGTTTTATAATTCATTTTAGTAAAAAAAAGATTAAAAGAATTCGCGCTGACCTGTAATAGTCTTGTTTGCTCCTCTTCATTCATGTCGAAATTTGGCGAGGGAGTTTCGTCAACAGATTCCGGGCTCCCTGGAATAGTTACCTCATCCAAATCAGTCTTACGAAACAGGTTCTTATGATCAAAAGCGGCCTCCATCAAATCTACAAGACTTGAGGCGCGAATGGGCGGGGACTGATGGAGGTTGTTGTTGGATTGATAGGACGGGAAAGCTGAATTCAGGATGCACTCTTCAAATTCAACGGTATAGGTAAAGACACGGCCGAGTCTCAAGTTGATTCCCCAGATGTGGATGATAGAGACGCGGTTGATGCCAAGGCGGCTGACGAGGGATGTGAGGAAGATTGAGATTTTTGTTGTGAGGTTGCTGAGCCGCTGGCGTCTGGGCCTTTTGAAATATCCGTCAACAGAGACCGAACTCTGCAGGCAGAATTATCAGTAAGCATTTACCAGGAACGTGAACTCAAGGACATACATAGTCTCCATCGATGCCAAGCGTTGCTCCAATTGCTCAGCATATGTTCCTCCTTCTTTTCGGTTTTTTCGTTGTATCAAAGACGGCGAGACAAACCGACGGATGTAAGTGCATGCGCTCTTTGCTCGAGTACAAGGGCTGCATATGGAGTCCCGAATCGCATTTCCGACGCAATCGATAACATGTGTCGCTGCAAAGTGTGAATATTTAAGTTCCCCTTAAATTACTAACCATGCCGTAGCAACCTTCTTTGTTTTTTTAATATTTAGCGCCGCTGCGATCAAGCTTGGATCGACCTTTTGCATGCCCGAGTTGTGATTTGGGGGTATGTCCATATTCTTTGGAATTCGAGTTGAAGGTCGATGAATGGCGGCTCCGCAGGGTCTTCAGTTGTTCACAAGAAGAGGTGAAGATTTAGATGCAGCAAAGATGTCACTTGGCCGTCAGTCTCGAGGAGCGGAAGCGGGCGAGTTGATTTCCAACCGACAAGCCAGTAGGGGTGCTATGGTGACACTTGGCTTGAGTGTTTCTAAATGTCCTTGATTTTGCCTCAACAACACGACATGCGATGATTTCAAGAGTGAATGTTTCACTGATCTCTCCCACATTGCGGACCTCGTCGCCGCGGAATGTTATCGAGAAGGGTGAAGGACTCGGTTCTGAACGGTATGCTCGCCGCCGTCAGACCAAGAAAACGGCATTAGAGCATCAGCATATCCCCAGTTACATGATGAAAACATCAATAAATTAAATAAATATTTAAAGCACATAAACACCTCCATCCTGTCACATTCCTCTCAAATACACAACATAAACTTCCACACAAATAACAGCACAAGCTCCAACAATAAGAACAGGCTGCAACGCCAGATTTAAAATAAAAAACCTCAGTGGTTCTAATCCCTTAACTCCCATATCCCTCACAATCTTCTCCCACATAATCCCCGCAAGACTTCCACAAATCGTCAGTATCGCACCAATATTACTTCCAGCCACAAGGGCGTATATCGCACCCACGCGTATAGCATTCGATTGCGGCGTTGATGAACTTCCAATCGCTGAGAGGTAGTTCGGGTGGAGGAGAACTCGAGTGAGTAGAATGGTTGCCGGGAGGTTGTTGAGGAGAGAACAGAGGATGACGGTGATAATGCGGTGGAGAAAATTGAGGGAACGAACGAGGGTGAGAGTTTTGCGAGTACGGACGCAAGAATGGATATCCAACCGGTGAAAGAGAGGGATTCGACCAATATGAACATGCAAAGAGAAAATGGAAGAATAGGCCAAGGAAGACGGGCCAAACGCTTCAGTAATGGTCGGGAGGCGAATAGCAACGTCTGCCGTATAATTAGATTATAATCTTTTTTAAAACACAGCAGTACCTCTAGACTTATTCCGGATTTTTCTCCAAAGAGCAGTATTCAATTGCGGCCGCTGATCCTCCAAAACAGTTAAAATTGTGCTTCTCTCCTTAGTGTGTGGAAACGAATCTGTCGATGTATTTTCCGCTTCGACTATAGCGTCCGTCGAAGCAACAATGAATTCAACCCCGTTTTTCGGTACAAGCTCTGCATTGCTTTCTTGCTGACTCCCAGGCAGACCAAATAAGATCTCGGAAGAGTTTCCCTCACCGCCCTCACGCGCCACCTCTTCACGATTTCCCGGAAAGCTCCACGGGCTCTTCCAATCCTTTGACACCCCTCCTAATACACATATCATACCAAATATCTCTCACAATGGCAACCCCTGCAAACGGCAACGTCACCATCCAAACTGGCACATGAAAAACACTCGTCACCATCAACGCTACCAAACAGAATCCCAACAACAAACACCAAACAACGCTCCCCAGGGATCCTTTAAAGATTTTCGTGGCTGTATAGAGTCCGCATCCACCTCAATATTCTTTGGTATGGTCTCGTCCCTGTTGAACAAAACATATCTCAACATCACGTACGCCAACACGGCGCACGCGATCGTTGGTATGATCATCCAAGCGGAATACTCTGCAAAACCAATCCCATTCGCTTGAGCCACCACAACGTTCGTAGGGTTTCCAATGTATAGCGCCATTGACGCGATATTTGCCGATACGAATTCCGACATTAAGAACGCCCTCTTATCAGCCACTTTAGCCTCCGATGTGAAATGTACGAGAAAGGCTGTTGCAGTGAGGATAACTGCATCGTTTGACGTTAAGCCCGATGCGACGAGAGTGAGGATGAAGAAGTAAAGAAATGTCTTGCGCCCATTTCTTCCTGTGCGCTTGACGCACCATAATGCTGTGTACTTGAGAAACCCGGTGATGTCAAGGGATATGCAGATGTAGGCGATCGAGTAAAATAGGATCAAAATGGAGTACGGTTGCAGCTGTTGAGTTCCTGCGAGACCGGTGAGGACCACGTGAGGTTCAATGGCTCTTGTACAGAGGAGGAAGATGATAGCAATGATGGGAGATGTGACAAGATTCAAATCAACGAAGAGTTTCCGACGACGATGGATAGGGATGCGAAAAGGAGCTAAAACTGGGATGACGGCCAGTACGAATGCTATGAGGCAGAGGTATGAAGAGACGGTGAGTTGTGAGGGTCCTGATAGAGCATCTGAATGCGTTGCATTAGATGACATCTGAACAGCAATCCTCTTTTTACAATTTTGTGCATTTTGACAAAAGGCAGAAGAAAAACAAAGCGGTTTTGTGAAGGGATATGCAGCTGTGGGCGATCGAGTAGAATTTGAAACGTTGAGGCAAGGAGATTGATAAACACTACATTTGAGGGAGGAAAAGATCGACTAGTTGGCCCTAGTTGGTAGGTAAACGCGAGATTACATCTCATACATCGAGCAAGAACGTTGATAAAAGTAAACATATTCTACGCGACATGGCATCAACCCAATTATTCGTTACGTGGCTTCTCTCATGGCTGGCTGTTCTAAATTGCTCATAATAGTCAGTATTTCCTGAGCTTTATGGAATGGAGGCGGTGTTGTGTTAGGTGAAAACTAGGGCGATTGTGTAGAGGAGAAAGGTGGCGATGAGAAAGTATGAGAAAATGGTGCTAGGTGATTTCTTGAAAGACGGAAAAGCTGATGCGAGAATAACGGTATTCTCTTCCGAGGTGAATTAAATACTATGGAGCACTGGAGCAGGCTCTCTCTTCCATCAGCAACTTATTTTACCGCATACAAGGTTTCTACCGTATGTGTCGCACACTATAATTATGGGGAAGGCGAAAGGTAGAAATACGTCACCCAAGCAACCGCAGGCGTTGTGCCAAGCGCGCTCGATCATGATGAATTGTTGGATGAGCCGTGGAAGACTTTGTTTATCCTTTTACTTATACGCAGCACGGATGAATGAAAGTATGCTGTGCCTTCAAACCCTGGCTGCTTCCGTCAGCACTCCGTGTGAAGCCCCCCTCCTGTGAAGTCTTAACCGTTCACCCGTTTTGCCTTTCAAGGTTTTTTCCGTTTCTTCCAGATTGGGTGTTCCCGATGAGCCAGCCCAAGCGAATTGTCCGACTGAAAACTATTTTTGGTTATAAACCCGCACACTAGGAACGAGAGGGCTCTGCCAAGGAACCTCTTTGCGCTTCAGCACCCTCTCGACCGTACCCTTTGAATTTTGAGCATCATCCACTTGTCTATACCCATTACCAAAAAATGTCGACTTTCGCAATGGCATCAACACTGGAATCCATCGCCGTCTTCCCTTTCGGCGAGCTTTCTTCGTACTTTATGGACTGGAAGGTGAGCACCTCCCACTGTTCCGATCGGAACCATGCACCTGTTCACACACTTTCTCCCGCCAAACAATCTGATTGATATTAATCTTCTAATGCCTTAACAACATAGGTCCCAGTCGTCACCGCGGCCGTGTACTTTGTCAGTGTTTCCTTTATCAACCAGGCCATCCTGGCGAGCACCAAAAAGATCAAGGAGACCTCCCAGAAGGCTGCCAAGGGATTCACTGATTCCGGCTTCTTCAAGGCCGTTGTGTTCCTCCATAATGTTGTACTTTGCGTCTTCTCCGCTGCTGCTTTATTGGTATGGCCCCGTTGGATCAAGAACTTTATGGAAAAGACCTTTCCATGAGGCGTACTGTGATAGGGATTCCAAGTAAGTCCTTTGCCATCAATATTTAATCATTATTCCTATTCTGCACGATTTCCATCTGCTGACACAAGCATATGTCCTTTATCCCGTTCTGTTTTTGTTATTCATCTTAAATATCTAACAACAATTTAATCGTGTACAGTGTGTGGAACACCGGTCTCAACTACTGGGCTTGGCTCTTTTACCTCTCGAAATACTACGAGATTATGGACACCATCATCATCTTGATCAAGGGTGAGAGTCCTACACAGATTACTTGCAGTCTCCGCATAAATCTAAAACTTTTCATGATTAAGGACGTCCATCTTCTCTCCTTCAGAGTTAACCACGCAGGCGCTATCATTACCATGTTCCTCTGCGTGCAATCGCAAGCGACCGCGACCTGGATCTTTGTCATCTTCAACTCTTTCATCCACACCATTATGTACTGTTACTACGCGTTGACCACTGTTGGAATCCACCCTCCCAAGAAGGCAAAGAAGATGCTTACCACCATGCAAATTTCTCAGTTCCTTATTGGTAGTAAACTTTTGTTTCTGGTAATTTTTCTTTCTATTGTTGAATAGCCATGACTAAATCAACCGGTTTTTTAAAAAATCAATATAGGCGGTTCCCTTGCCACTTCCTATGTTCTTATTCCCGGCTGTTTAAAGATGAGCGAAGGACGGGAGAACGTTGAGATTCTTGCTATGCAAGCACGATTGGATACCTTATTCCCCTTACCTATCTTTTCGTTGGTGAGTTGATATAAAACTCCTTTGCTTGATAGCTAGAGTATATTATTTACCATACTATTATTTTCAGACTTTGCCCGTCGTACCTACGCGAATATGACTAAGCGCGCCGCCGAAAGGAAAGCCGCGCTGCAAAAGGTGGCGTCAAGCCCGAAGTCAGGTACCCTCTCCGCAGCCGTTTGAACGGGGGCAACGGGGACAAGTCGGATTAAACTCTATGACCCTTCCAAACGACGGTTCTTCTTTTTATGTTTTTTTTATATTTGTTTTCCCTTTTGAATATATGCTTTTCGTTCTTATTCCCTTTTCTTCCCGTCTGCTTCTACTTTTTTGCTGTTTTTTTTTTTTTTGCTGAACACTTTGTGAAGGCTTGTGCTTACTTTTTCTTCCGGCAAAGACTCTCGGCTACCCGTTTTTCGAACGACTTTTTTTATGTTTCCAGTTCATTTATTCACATATCCCCCCACCTTTACCGCATTCTTTTCTTTGGCTGTTATTCTACGTCAACAAAATACGAATGAGTTTGAGAGTCTAGTTAAATTGTTTATTGCGTATGATGTGAAGTAATTGTTTGCGTGATGTGTGTTGAGCTTGACATTCAAACAGTTGGATCAATGACAATTTTTCTCATTGCCCCAACCTCTGGCAACAACCATCAATGTCCAAGCGAAGTCAAGACGAGATCGTCAAAGAAGGCAAGGTGGAATCCCCCAAGAAGGTGGCCGCTTGAGTCGAAGATGGAGCTCCTGTGAAAGCGAACGGAAAGTCTGCGGAAGGTAAAACTTGTCTTTCCAGTGTCGCATGCAAATCATCTAGACTCGAACATCTGCACGTTCAATGACTTTCACTAACTTGAATGAAATCTAGTTCATCTGCCTTACAACATTGTTGTTGTCGACATTGAGGTTTGTTTATGAGTCGATCATTTGGCTGTGCATGCATGGACTAAACGAACTATATTCTGGCACAGGGCACGACAACCCCCATTTCCTTCGTCCACGACGTCTTATTCCCGTATGTTACAAACCACGTTGAAGATTTCTTGAAGGAAAAGTGGGGAAACTTGGAACTGGAAGAAAAGGTTGAAGCTCTCCGCACCCAGGTAAGGTTCGCATGATCCAGGCGCATTTTAAACGTTGCAGGCCGAAAAAGATATTGCAGAAAATGTTAAAGACGCTGTTGCAATCCTCCCTAAAGATCATGCTGATGCGAAGGCGGTCAGGGACTTGTTACAGCAAATATTCGTTGGCAAGTGAAGGCGGATCGTAAGATTGGAGCGTTAAAGTCGTTCCAGGTGTGTGATAAAACATTTTAATTCTTTAGATATTCAATTTTGCTTATTCTACTGTAGGGCTTTATGTGGAGATTCGCTTACGAGTCTGGTAAAGTGAAGGGAAGGTAAGAATTAATTGTTTTTTTCTGTTTCTGTATGACTCTAAATGTACATGTGCAGTGTTTTCGATGACGTCCTTCCCGTCATGAAGCAATGGAAGTCGCATGGTTTCAAACTTTACGTCTACTCGTCCGGCAGTATCGAGGCTCAAAAACTCTTATTTGGATATTCTGACAAGGGCGATCTCCTCCATGTACGTCTTTCATCTCGTCGCCTAATTATACATCTCTACGTTATACTCAACCCACCTTAAAAAACTCAGTACTTCTCTGGCCACTTTGACACCACCATCGGCTCTAAACTCGAAGTCTCTAGCTACACCAAGATCGCATCCTCCATCCTCCCACCATCCGCATCATCTTCTTCCATTCTCTTCCTCAGTGACAACCCCCTCGAGATCGCTGCCGCAAAGGCTGTTGGGTACAAGGTGGCCGTGTTGTCACGACCAGGAAACGCTGCTCTTGATCTTGCCGATACCGAGAACGGCGTCAAGTTGGCATACGTGCCGGATCTCAGTGAGAACGGGAAGGGGGCTAAGATCAAGGTGCCTGTATTGAGACATTTGATCAAGCTGTGGAGGGAGATGCGGTGAATGCGCTGTAAATGGTGTTTTTTTCTGTGCCTCGAGAAAAACTCGACGGCAATGTTAAAAGGGGTTTTCTTAAACATCAACTTTGATTATATCGTCATATTCTGTGTGAACTAAAGATAAACTGCTAAAGTAATAAATTCGTTTGAGCCTAAAAAAGTTCACATGGAGCTCCGCAATTAAATAAAACAGAGAAAACTAATATCAGCACTCGCCCAAATATAGCGTCTTCCATAACAATCGTAACGGTGATTTTAATTATCAAATAAAAAAAAAAACATGTTATTCTTCCTTGCTTACGAGCACAAATATTCCCAATACCACAAGAAGTACCGCCTTCATTGGGGATAGTCATTGAGAATGATGGTGATCATTCCAACATAAGGCAGGAATCCCTTTACTCTCCCACAACATCCTTTTGTTTGATCCACATTTGATGCGGGTTGTAGAGGCCGCGATCATCCACCGCGTTGTTATCACCTTTTGTGAGGATGAACTGGTCGCCGTCGGTGTTTCTTAAATTACGATGAAGGGATGTTAAGCACATAAACATTATACCAACAAAGTAATAAACCAAATAGGAAGCAAGCGGCTTTCAAAATAAGGGTAGAATAGAATGAAATATTAAATATACGATACCTGTCATGAACTTCAATTACTCTGTGAACGATGGGTATGGGCTTGTTCTCAATCTTAAACACGCAAATATCTCCAACCCTTATAGGATCGCTTGCCATGCTCAAAAAAAGGAGGTCTCCTCTTTGAAATGCAGGCTCCATACTCTCACTTGATTATCCAGCATCAATTGGAATAACGTCAATGTTAAAGATCAACCCCCACATCCAAACATTGCTTAAAACGAAAAACGAGCTCTATACCTCAGCACAACTACAATGGGTGACTCGCTGTTCGTCAACACTGTCATGCCCTTCCAAATCATCAGCGCGGATGAGATGATGAGGAAAAAGTTTAACGCCTGATGCGCTAATTGCCGCCTGCATTTCCGTCATTTCGAATAGCCGATTCAGCAAAGACATCCCAGTCGAGTCCGCACCATACACAGAAATGAGTAAAGATTAGAGTCGATTCTGTGAGCCGTCGACTTGAAGGAAGGGCAGCGCATATCAACTTGCCATGACATCCGTGAGAGAGAGCCAAAGTCCATACTGGGGATTCCTGATGCAAGTGAACTACGTGTAACAACCAAATTGGCAAAATAACGTGATATTGAACAACTCGACACAGGACGCAAGATTATTATTCTTTAGTAAACATTATCACGCCGATGGTATTTCACCGGGGAAGGGGACGCCAACT